>VMBQ01000103.1:202674-308761 GCA_007657795.1 Dreissena rostriformis | reverse complement strand
GGGGGGGGGGGGGGCATTTTTCCTTATATGGCAACTGTAAAACCTTGATTACACTATAGAAGTCACATTGATAGTCCAATCTGAATAAACTTAGTCAGGACACTTGTTATAATGGCTTCTCGGTCGCTTTTGAAAAAATTTCCGGCTTAATGAAAAACATGGCCACTGGGGGGTGGGGGGGGGGGCAGCGCAGTTTTCCTTATATGGTTATAGTGAAATTTGTTCCTATGGCTCTCAGGTGAGCGCCTTAGGGCCCATGGCCCTGGCCTCTTGTTTTTCCTTAACATCTTTATGTACATTTTTATTTTCTTATTTTGCAGTTAAAAAATATACAAATGTAACTGGTAACTTGTATTTGGTGGCATTACTGTTGCCTGACTTGTAAAATTGACATTGATAACGTAAGAAAAAATTGATGAGGAGTTTCATCTATGCTTGGGTTGTGTGCTTTGTGTATTAAAACGGTTTAAGTATTACCCAAATAAAGCATTTAAAATAATTGGCAATAAATAATTGACCTACAAAATTATTGTAAGGTAGCAAATGAAGTATGAGTTTGTATGGTATTATGCTTATGTCCTATGTACACCAAACAGTGTTTGTACATTGAATACATAGTTTTATGGATGAATGAATTGTATATGCATGAGCCGCTTTATTAAAAAAATGGGTCTTACACCATATGCGGCCTCCGTTAGCTCCAGAACAGCTTGTGCGTCTGTATAAAGTCACATAAGGTTAAGTGGTCTCATGAGCTGACGGAATAGCTCCGGACCAGACTGCTCAGGCTTGTCGGATGCTTTGCTGGATGCATGTAGCATAAGACCCATTTTCGCATGACGCCACTCAAATAGCATCTTGTACATTCATAAACACATCTACTTATGGTGAGGTGCATATTTATACTTTGTTAAGTCTGTCATCTTGTAAATGTCTCATCTTTTCATACGCGTTGTTAAATAGGTTTTAATCAATTCAAATAACGAATCATAAAACAAATGCATCTTGTTGTTTATGCATCCAACATGTTCCAGTATTAAAATAAAATTTTCCTCATAACTCAGTTCTGTATTTGTGCAATTTTCAGATATTTTGAGGGAATTATGTAATGTTTTAGTCTTTAAGTCACAACCTCTAAGAAGTTATTCACTCGAACTTTAAAAAGTCTTAAACTTCAAACTAGAACTTCTGAACCAACTGCAGCAAAAGATCTTTCCATAATGGTTAAAATTACTAGATATCTGTTAGCAACTAGGTCGTGTTGTCAACTTTAACCTCGTTACCACTCTTGATATTAAAAATATCTAGGCCGAGTTTTAATCTGGGTCATGTATGTCCAAAAAATAGGTCACCAGGTAGAATCTTAGAAAAAGCTTGTGAACTCCGGTAAGCGCATCAGGGCCATTATGTAAAAATATATGATTAATATAAATGACTATTTTGTGTATATCGATTACTATATAATAACTAGTCTATTTTCTAACTACTCTATGTACCTTTATTGACCCATCTTGCGTTTCTATAATTTCTTGTGTCCTCTTTCAAGCCAATGTGCACGCTGAAAAACAAGCGGTTGTCTTAAGTGTCTCTTACCTTTTGTTTGCAGAGCCTTCTTGCGTAAATTCGGTATAGCTGTCACAACGGTATTATGTATTTGCGTGCGTAAGAGCTTGTCCAAACTGTAGTTTTGTATTTCATCATGCAGTTTTTAGCTCGATTTTTCGATTTTTCGCCGAATGGTCTCAACTATACTTCTCACCCAATTCTCGGAGTCCACGAAATGCTCTGGTAAAAGTCAACGTGCAACATCTCCGTATCAATGTTTTTACAACATGTATTCAATTGAAACATCACACGTAAATGTTCGGATCGTTGCGTGAGTTCACTGACCAAGTTCAATAATTCTGGTTAAGGTTTGAGTGCAACTACCGGTACTCCATATCTACTATAGATGTTGAAATTTAACATAAAATGTGTGTTAATGTCTTTATGAACATTCAGCGGTTGCAGAACCGTAGTGGTTGATTGAGTTTGGAAACACAAACATGGAGCATGGTATAATTATTTTCAAATTTATATTCGAGATGTGCTTAATATTGCTTATCAGCGACTGAAATAAAAATTGAAGAATTATAACGCCGGATAATGTCGACTTTTTGTATTTAATACACACGCGCTTAACATTATGACATTTATATGTTCCAGCATTCGTAAATCGTTCTATAAACTAGTCAAAACAGGCCCACAAGTGCAAATTAACGTTCCAAGGTTCTTTTAATATCGACAAAAACAACTGTTACAAATCTCGACTCATTTCAAACGTGTGTTTAATAGTTCCCGAGTAATTTGTCCGCATTGGGCCCTTCTTCCTTTGTCGCCTTTTCCCGCGCTGCCTTCTGCTCCTCTATTACCACCTTCCATTGGTCCATGCACGCGAGGCAGCCGTCTAGCAGCGGCTTGCTTCCCGGAAGTAAAACGCTTAGCGTCATGTACAGGGGCTTGCAGATGAAGCCGATGAATCCGACCTATAAATAGCAGGCATTTTCGACGGAGCGGTATTACGAGACTTCATTTTCTCCATATTTTACATGCACAAATGTGTTTGACATTTTTTCTATATTCAGAAAATCTATACAAAATATACAGGCTTTCGACGATATTCTCGCTGCATTAATTATCGCAAAGAAGTAAAATCTAGATCTAAAGTATACATACTCGGTTTCTAAATGCCAAACAATACGCTTACAATGTTAATACATATGAGCGTCGCTCTGGGAAGACGGGGTTTAATGCATTTGCATTAAATGTCGTCCCCGATAAGCCTATGCAGTCCGCACAGTCTTATTAGCGACGACACTTCCCGCTTTTATAGTAATTTTCGTTTAAAGGAAGACTTCGTAGCTAAAATCAAGTTAAATTGGAAAGAGTCGTCCCTGATTAGCCTGTACGGACTGCATAGGCTTAATCTGGGATGACACTACACACGTGCATTAACCCTTTGAGCGCTGGAACCGGATTTTGAAGGCCTTTGCAAACAGTTTGGATCCAGATGAGACGCCACAGAACGTGGCGTCTCATCAGGATCCAAACTGTTTGCTATTCTGATAGTATTCTTTGAAAAAAAATCTAAGAAAATGCTAATTTTAGAAATTTAGCAGACAACATTTTAGCAGACGACAAATTTCACAGCATGCAAAGGGTTAAATCCTGTTTTACCAGAGTGAGGCTCATATATAAATATATAACAAATAAGTCGAGTATTGCTCGTACCTGATTCCTTGGAATGTCGTCCTGGTAATGACGGTCCATCATCGGAATGGGCTGCAGACCGCGCTTCTTTTCTTCATCGCCCTTGAAAACATCGAACGTGAAAATCAGCTATTCAAACCGGTAATTACATAAATGCGCTATATCATTCTTAGAATTTCATTTCGTCAAGCGTCGACTTCAGTGCGTACATGCGTTGATCAGTATTTTGTATATTTATAGTAAGTCAGTATTTCATATGTCTATAGTATGTAAGGCAGTATTTCGTAAATCTAGAGTGGTTAAGTTAGTTTTTCATATGTCTAGAGTAAGTCACTCAGTACATGATTTTCGCATGTCTACAGTGTGTAATAATAAACTAGGTATTTCGTTTGCCTAGAGCGTGTTCGTATGTATTTCGTATGTCTAGAGTATGTAAGAGATAATTGTTCATTGACAATTTGACGAAAATTGTATGCAAAATGTAGGAGAAGCTGCGCACAGAAGCTTTTAAATGTAATTTCAAACAAAGGGCAATAACTCCTTTAGACATCTCAATCGCGAAGCTTTGACAATGTGCGCTGTATCTCTTGCAGATTATTATCCTGTAAACGTTTACGAAAAACACAATAAAGGAGTGGTGCACAGAAGATTTAATATGTATTTTTCAAAGGGCAATTACTCCTTAAAATATCTAAATCGAGAAACTTCAATAATATGCGCTCTCGTACAAGGAGATTATCATTCTGTAAAAATGTGACGATAAATGCATGTGTACAGAAGAGTGCGACGAACGGAGGCACTCACGCATGTACGCGCGCACACACGCTCGGACTGAATAAAGCTTACCATTTCTACAGCCCTATGCATTTCGGCGGGNGGGGGGGGGGGGGGGGACAAAAGACTGAAATATTCAAATATTTACGTGCCGTGTTGTCGTTCTAGCGGGAACAAACTTTATCCTTATGGCGTGTTGGAGTGTTTGATAGTTACCTTTACGCGGACAGTCCAAAACGACAACATTGCCATCGTAGTATCAGCGCTTTTATTTTTCGTCGGGCAAGGTGTCGTTTTTGCGCCCTTCTAACCCACCAACACGCCAGAAGGATAGGACAGCACCCCGCAACCATACTACCGACTACCTGCATACAGAACTCAATACTCCCGACTTCCTGCATATAACTCAATACTCCCGACAACCTTCATATATAACTCCATACTCCCGACTACCTGCATATACAACTCCATACTCCCGACTACCTGCATATAGAACTCCATACTCCCGACTACCTGCTTATATAACTCCATATTGCCGACTACCTGCATATAGAACTCCATGCTCCCGACTACCTGCATATAGAACTCAATACTCCCGACTACCTGCATATAGAACTCAATACTCCCAAATACCTGCATATAGAACTCAATACTTCCGACTACCTGCATATAGAACTCCATACTCCCGACTACCTGCATATAGAACTCCATACTACCGACTACCTGCATATAGAACTCCATACTCCGGACTTCCTGCATATATAACTAAATACTCCCTACTACCTGCATATAGAACTCCATACTCCCGACTACCTGCATATAGAACTCCATACTCCCGACTACCTGCATATAGAACTCAATACTCCCGACTACCTACATAGAGAACTCTATACTCCCGACTACCTGCATATAGAACTCCATACTCCCGACTACCTGCACAAAAAAATCCCGACTACCTGCATAAAGAACTTCATACTCCCGACTACCAGCATACAGAACTCCATTATCCCGACTACCTGCATATAGAACTCAATACTCCCGACTACCTGCATATAGTCTCAATACTCCCGACTACCTGCATATAGAACTCCATACTCCCGACTACCTTTATATAGAACTCCATACTCCCGACAACCTTCATATATAACTCCATACTCCCGACTACCTGCATATAGAACTCAATACTCCCGACTACCTGCACATAAAACTCCATACTCCCGACTACCTGCATATAGAACTCCATACTCCCGACTACCTGTATAAAGAACTCCATACTCCCGACTACCTGCATATAGAACTCCATGCTCCCGACTACCTGCATATAGAACTCAATAGTCCCGACTACCTGCATATAGAACTCAATACTCCCGACTACCTGCATATAGAACTTCATACTCCCGACAACCTGCATATAGAACTCCATACTCCCGACTACCTGCATATAGAACTCAATACTCCAGACGACCTGCAGATAGAACTCCATACTCCTGACTACCTGTATATAGAACTCAATACTCCCGACTACCTGCATATAGAACTCAATACTCCCGACTACCTGCATATAGAACTCAATACTCCAGACTACCTGCATATAGAACTCCATACTCCCGACTACCTGCATATAGAACTCAATACTCCCGACTACCTACATAAAGAACTCAATACTCCCGACTACCTGCATATAGACCTCAATACTCCCGACTACCTGCATATAGAACTCCATACTCCCGACTACCTGCATATAGAACTCCAAACCACCGACAACCTGCATATAGAACTCCATACTCCCGACTACCTGCATATAGAACTCAATACTCCCAAATACCTGCATATAGAACTCCATACTCCCGACTACCTGCATATAGATTTCAATACTCCCGACTACCTGCATATAGAACTCGTCGTAGATGAATTTCGCCGTCTGCTGCTGAGTGTCCCATGGCTTTGAGATGGCGCACAGGTCCGCGGCCGTCATCATGAGAGCAAGCAGCCCGTCCCGGTGGGCCTCCACCTCCGGATTGAACTCTTTCCTCTCGATAAGGCCCGTCAGGAACTTCTGGTTGGGGAAGTAGAGGGACAGATCCGTCGCTATGATGTCTTTCCTGATAAAGTCATTAAGCTGCATGAAGTAGAGTGTTGAACATGAAACAAGTATAAGTTCTGTCTTGCGTTTCTCTGTTACGGTGCAGTACTTTTAAGCTGACCCCTTGTAAATACCGACTAAATGTCGACGCATATACTTTCGGTCTTAAGAGGAGCACGTCATATTTCAACCGATATTTTAGTATATTTCTAATTTATTACAAAGAAGTAAAACATGTTTTAAAAGAATAAACAACACTAATACTTGTGTTTGCGAGTGGCTCTTGGTGTCACATAATAAACGTAATTTACTATACAGGGCTCTTTTAAATCAAAGATTGTCCGACAAATTCAATTTACAACTGACCTTTTTTAATTTTCAACCAAAATGAGTATATGATGAATGCTTTTTTTAATGAATGGCACATTGAGTATACCCAAAACTGAATACAATGTACTGATGTAAAATAATCAAAGATGTCGGTTCTTAGCATTCGAAAATACAAATAGTAAATTGCATTTATCGTTCGTTGTTTAAAGGGACTTGTTCACAGTTTATCAAAATGAGAATTTTTCAACTTTTTGTCACAGATTCAAAAAATAAATGAACAATGTACATCAGTGTGCGAAATAACACTAATGCCGCAGACTTATACTGAAAATACACTTTCGTTTACGAATAATCATCGTTAGAAATTGATAAAATTATAAAGCGTCTCAGATCGTTATATTTTGTTACAACACGTGGATGGTTATACAAATTATAAAATAAATGGCAACCCATGTGAAGTCGAATGGTCAGGTCCGCACATAATGTAGTCGTAAAGACTCAACAAAGGCCAGAACATAAACTCTGAATTACACACACACAAACGTGAAGACGGATGGCTGAGTGGTTTCGGCGCTTGGCTTTTACTCCATGGGTCAGTGGTTCGAGCCCTGGTGAGACTAGCTTTTTTTCTTTTCTTTTTTTTTTTACTTTTATTCTGTTTTTATATTGGAGCTCTTTAGTTCTGATGTTCATATTTATCAATTTAAAGCATTTAATGACAAACTTCAAAATATGCCAAAATCTGTTAACAAGTCCCTTTAATAAGACAGGCTCATGAATATCATCATTTCCGTTTAAACCTTAAATACTTAAAATCAGAAATTCAAGTTAGCGCCTACTCATCGAAATTAAATGAGCTTCGTTCTGGGAAAACTGGCCTTAATGCGTGTGCGTAAAATTTCATCCCAGATTAGTCTGTGCAATCCGCACAAACTAACCAGGGGCGACACTTTCCGCCTAAACTAGATTTTCGTTCAAAAGAGAGTTAATTTCAACGAAAAATTCCATAAACGCGGAAAATGTCGTCCATGATAAGCCTGTAAGGATTGAACAGGCTAATATGGGATGACTCTTTACGTATATGCACAAAGCAGTTTTCCCAGAACGAGGCTCAAAGAGTTCATCCGTCTATTCAAACGACTCAAGGAAGACCCACCTGATGTAGTCCAAGACAAGCCTATGTTCGTCGGCGGTTAGGAATGAGAATATCTCGTGACCCTCCGCGTGCAAAATCGTGATCGTCTGCTTGTAGTGGTGCTGCTCCATAACGGAAGTGGAGTACAGCGCCGCTAGAGGGAGCTTCAGCTTCTTAAAGAACTCGTTATTGTAGCCGCGGTGATCGATGTCGTGACAGACGCCACCAATAATGAGCGCCATCTTTTCCAGGTTCGTAAACTTCAACTTGCTTTTCCGACTTTTCCGAATCATCTGCCAGAGGCAGTGCCCCACGTGAAACCCGTGCTCCCAGTTGTGGTACTGAACTGGCCGGTAATTCTTTCTGACCGTCAGTATGAAGCGACACAGTTTGCGCATCTCGAACGTGTTCGCGAAAGTTTCTTGAATTAATTTAATTAAGAGTCTCGGAAGGTGTTCCGTATAATCGTAACAGCAGAAGTCGTAGGAATCGAAGTTAGCCGGGATCAGGTTCTCTGGTATTTCTGGCGCCTTCAACAAAGCGTTGTATTCTTCGTCTGAACACGATATGTGGTAGTGCAACACATCTATGGCGACCTACAATCAAAATAAAAAATGAATGTATAATTAATTTCATTCGAATTCTAAATTATCACAACCGTTGTTGGTGTGGATGCAAATGATAATTCTGATTTGTTTAAAAAGGGTTTAATTCAGGTATCCATTTCTCGTTACTTATTTCACGCGTTCATTATGAGGTAATTTCAAACAAAATTCCGAAATACGCCAACTAAATCCTTCTGGCTTCTTCAGACGCCTTAACATGACAAACACATCAACAAGCCCCGCCTTAACATGACAAACACATCAACAAGCCCCGCCTTGACATGACAAACACATCAACAAGCCCCGCCTTATCATGACAAACACATCAACAAGCCCCGCCATAACATGACAAACACATCAACAAGCCCCGCCTTAACATGACAAACACATCAACAAGCCCCGCCTTAACATGACAAACACATCAATAAGCCCCGCCTTAACATGACAAACAAATCAACATGCCCCAGTGCCATTTTATTCACCTGGTACTTCATCTGTTTGCGTGAGAGAAGCGTGTATATCCGGGAGTAGTGGAGGGCGAGTGCGCAGTAGATTGCGAACAGCTTGAACGCCATCTCGTCCTCAAGAGTGAAGTGGTCGCCGTTCTTTCTGAGGGTGCGGTTAAAAGTTGATATGAGACTCGCTCTGGGTAATTGGGACTTTATAAAGTTGCCTTAAATGTCGTCACATATTAGCCGTGAAGTCCGCACAGGCTTATTAGGGACGACTCTTTCCGCTTACACTGCATTTTTCGTGTAAAGGAAGTTTTTCCTTAGCAAACATAGATCTTAGGCGGAAAGTGTCGTCCCTGCTTCGCTTGTGCGTACTGCACATGATAATCTATGACAACATTTAACGCACATGCATTAATCCCGGTTTTCCCAGAGAGTGACACAAATGTATACTGATTAACTCTTTCAGTGCTGGAACCGAATTAAGAAGGTCTTTGCAAACAGTTTGGATCCAGATGAGACGCCACAGAACGTGGCGTCTCATCAGGATCCAAACTGTTTGATATTCTGATAGTATTCTTTGAAAAAAAAAGTGAAGAAAATGCTAATTTTAGAAATTCAGCAGACGACATTTTAGCAGACTACAAATATCCCAGCATGCAAAGGGTTAACGTGAAACATGTGTATTCCATAGACTCCGCAGCGTTGTCATTTGGCCGCGTGTATGTACAAATGTGGAGTAGAATTTTAACTAGTGCACCATATGGGCATCGTCACCAGAATACTTAAAAAAAAAAAACTATATTCGGAGATTGTACTACTACATGTACATTATATTTAGATTGTATAAACCGTTTTATTTACTCCAATGGGTTACGGATGGCAGTATTAGAAACAAGAGATGCCCAGTTAAAGAAACGGCCCTGTTTCCTTTCGTACCCGGCGTGAAGCATTCAGTAGCCTAGTACTCTGTTACTCGGGTTTACTTCTCGTGCGGAAGATGATTAAGTAACTTAGGGCTGAGATAGGGATCGAACCTGGGACCTCTGATTTCTAGCTTGAGTGAGCTACCACTACATGTAGACCAAGAACACAATTGTCAACATTTACATGTGTTAGCGACCGCATTAAAATTAGAAACATTTACTTTAAAATCTCACAAGTGTATTTTAAGTAGAAGCATTTAAATTATTTCAATGGTTGAACTCTTTTGGGATAGTTCCGTGTTTCAAAACCCACCGTTTCCTATATTGAACCCATCCATGCAAGAGAACCCAACACAAATACATGAATGCCTAGCTTTTTTCACTTCAGAATATCGCAAGAAATCAATTAGTTTCTTAAGTATTACAAAGTTAACATTTACTTTACATGTAAACATAGTAAGCACAACAGAAACGTTTTATCAGTATAAATAAATACGCGTTTATAACACCAACCTGTTTATCATCTGCACCACCCCTAGAACGCCGTTTTTCCCGTTGATGGGCATACACAGGATGTTCCGAGTGGTATATCCGGTACGCTTGTCGATGTCAGTGTTGAAGCGGTCGTCCTTGTATGCGTCTTTGATGTTCACGAGCTAAAATATGGTCGCAATGTTTCCTAATTGCCTTTACATTTCCTATAACGAAACGCCACTACCACTGTTGCTGTTACTACTACTACACTTCTACTTATACTGATAATATAACTTATTCTACTCGAACTACTACTTATAATACGAATTCTACTACAACTGGTTCAGATCATTGCACAAATAAAAATCCCATCATAATTATACAAAACCATATGATGGTGATCGTTAAAATTGAAATTTGTATAATTTTCGTTTTAACTAGTTTTTGTATTGGTTTGTTTAATTGGTTGCCCTGGATACTATACTTTTTAATTCATGTATAATTAGAGAAAAAAAACACTGATTCAAATAACAAAAATAAGTAATATCCAAAACAAGTTTAGATAAGGAACCATTTAACTTGTGACAACAGCGGTTACTGCTAAACGTTCGGTATGGGTAAACGCTGCGACACGTTTTAAAGTGAGCATCTTACCTCTCCGGTTCGAGCCACGAAACCGGCTATGCCCCTGTCGCGCGGAAACCGGATCTGCGACTTCTTGGTGAAGACGGGAAGCCCCTCGGTGCTCAGCTTGCCTTCGTCAAAGAAGTCCGCGAACAGCTCGTCCCTGCGGTACGTGAACTTTTGATAGTTAAAATATATTTATTATAAAGGTATTTTGTTATTGTTTAAATGATATATAAACTGTGTTGGCGCTTATCTTTTAACGTGTATTTAATTGAAGTGTTGAGAACACTTTACTGCCATTTTGAGAATGACAATAATCGTTTTCATAATGAGAGCTTTCATATATTGGTTTTGTAATTGTGAAGAAAAAAGGCCTTTTGCTACAAAAGCCGTATTCGACAATGGGGGAAAAAAAAACACAAAAAAAAAAAAAAAAAAACCATNAAAAAAAAAAAAAAAAAAATCATCTTCGCAATATGCAAAACTAGTGTCAAAAGAGGAAACATAAATTTTAATATTTTACTTTCACTGGGTCTCGAACCGACGACTGTCGTGATCAAAATGCGACACGCCAAGAATTCGAACACGTGAACTGTTAACTTTCACGCTTATATCCCATATAACATACTAGCATTTGCATCCGTTAATGACCTACCTCCCCCTCCTCTCTAAACAAACACAAACACACTGTGTCGTATTAATATTTATGCATTTCTGCCAATATGGAAGAGGACATTAGAAAAGCTTCCGCTTGACAGGGATCGCTTTAACACGTCCGCTTTCCCCCAATCCTTGTCGAGTGTATAGTTTAATAAATGCAGTTCAGCTTACCGTTCGTCGTCGACGAGGAAGAGCGAGCATCTGTCTGCGCAGACGAGATCCTTGGTGAAGGTCATGATGTTTTTGACGACGAGGTCGTTGTTCTCCATGTCATCGAACATGACTTTGGTGGTCTCGAGGAGAAAGTTGTTCAGAGCTTCTTGGATATTTAACATCTGGTTCCGGATGGATAAATTAAAGTATTTGGAATAATTATAATATAATTATAGCAATAATGAGTATATCCGCTATAACGATATTTCACATCATGTATTGTTAGCGTTAGCGTTGCTTTTAGGAATTCATGCGCATTGGAACAAAATGTGTTGTACCAATGCGCATGAACTACCAATCAATCATAAATGCAAAAATATTTCATTTTAAAACAGAAACATACCCTGGTTAACTTCATTTTCTGCACACACGCCATTATCCAGCTAAAAATTCCAGTCGCCATTTCAAAGTCGTATTCGTCAAATTCTCGTTCAAGTTCCGTACGTATAAACTCGATCACGCAATAAACGCTCCCGCTGTCCAATAATATCGGAGTGCAGAGTGCGTGACATTCTTTAAACTTGTTGCTTCCTGCGCCCAACGGGAACCGTCTGTCTTTATGCACGTTGGACACAACCAAGGCCCTTCCCTGGACGGCAACGTATGCCGGAACTGTGTAACACGGCTCGATAGGACCGACGTGTAAAGGACCCGTCTCAGGTGTGTACAAAGCTAAATGCTCTTCCGTGTTCTCCATGATAAAAACTAAACATGCTTCCGCTTTGAGGGCCGCGGAAATGATCTGACAGATGTCGAATATTTGTTTGTAGATTTCTTCGTCTTGTAAACACGAAACGATCTTTCTGCACATCGCTTTCATGCCAGTTTCCGTATAGATGGTAGATACTGAATTTCTGTGAATGTATTTCTTCGCAGTAGAATCCGAGCGAAGGTTTTTGTACACATGTTGACCCACTAGTTCTTTCTTTTGTTTTATAAGCTTCTCGAGAAACTCAATAGAAGAAGACCCCAGCAAATAATCTTCGACGATTTTCGGATGGGTTTTCAAGTACTTCTTAACTTCCTCTGCAGATAGTTCTTTTGTTTTAGGTTTTCGAGATGGGCAGTGTAACATCTTAGGAAGATAAACTGTCTTTAAATTACATTTTATCGATTCGACGCCATGTTTGTGTATGTTGTTACTAATTATGACGTCACGTCAACTGAAAATACCCGCAATCGGACGTCAAACCGAACTGTTCAATGACGTCGCGGATAAACGTTTTTTTTAACAGTATTTATTTATTTATTAACATTCTAGGTCAAACGCATATAGCAATATCACAATCCATACAAACATAGTAACACTAATGTCATTCTGAAAGCTGTAATTATCAAATTATATAAACATATTTAAATAANAGTATTGTGTCTGTATATAAATTTAAGTTTCGCGTTTACTTTAGAAACGATGTTATTTACAATATTATCACCAGAAAGAGTATCAACAATCTGAAGGCCCAAATACTTAACCTTTTTAACATTTTTTTATCGTATGGTCATTACAATTTACTGGAGACACGTTCGGTTTGCTTACTTTTCGTATTATATACTGACATAGACTCGCCGGTGAAACTGTGTGCCCATGTGGAAATAATGGCAAAAGCCAAATATGGTGTAGCCTCCAGTCCAAAGTTAACATAGACTAACATAGAACATAGAAGGATTTTTTGCGCATACGTAACCTGTAAGAAATGCCGGTAAGATTAATATTGTGCAAGAAGTTTGACAACGGAGTAACAGACATATTCCGTTCTACATCGAATAACTGCTAGTTGTCATATTGACACCTTTGAGGCACAGCGACCCACCTAATTGCCATTCGGGAAGCAATGTTAAGCATGTACTTTAGTTGTAATTAATGGGAGTTGTGTTCCCGCCCAAAATCCGATGTCGTAAAACGCGATTCCGATTACCGTAAAACGATATTGTTTATCTTAAACAAACGTCTTTAAAAAAAAAACTGCATCAACATGCTCTTTGAGTATGAGTTTCGATAATATAGAGGCCATTTAACAGAAAATTGACATAAATGTGAACATAATTAATTTAAAAAAAAAATAGCCGACAACGACCGATTTAGAGTAAAAACTCCCGGGTACGTTTTAGTATATTTACCGTACCCGGGGTACATGTAAGTATACTTGAGAGTACCCAGGGTACATGTAAGTAGAACCCGAGCCGACAATGACCAATGAGCGTAATTAATTTGCAATATTAATCAGAATAATAAGAAAAAGTGCACAGAAAACCATTCTTTTTCAAAGATAACGCAGCAGATAATATCGGTATATGATTCCGACTGATGCTTGCCAGACCCTGCCCCAAGAAGGAATTCATCGCCTTAGCTGACAGGCTCAGGTGTGCTCGAAGACTGAATATTCTTGTTCAATATTGCAATTGTAGGGGTAAGGAGTTATAGGCTGTTGATAGCTATGTGAAAAAACCCAAATGGGGTCAAGGGTCATCTGAAATGCTATTCATATACACAATTTTACTCCAAACAAATGGCAGAAAATGATAAAAAAAAAATATCTTCTTCTCGACCTCTTAACAACCTGTTTCATAACATAAATAATGTCAGAGAGGATTATTTTCACTTCTGGTAATATATAATGTAACTGCTTAACATATAACATGTCAAACGCTCTGCTTAATTCATAGTAAAAGTATTGTTTTCAAGCGGCAACCCAGTACATGATTTCGGGCTAAATGTTTGTCGCGTAGCGCAATGCCATTAAACCTGAGGTTTCAATCTATTTTTTCGAATAAATATTTACACAAGGCGTATAGCATTTCATATTCTTTCTCGAAATAGATTATATATTAATGACACATTTTGTTTTCATTCAAATTTAAAAGGGTTGGGTTCTGTTAAAGGTTGAGCAAACCGGAATTCCTAAGAGAAATGTTAAATGCTGACAGTTTGATAATCAGCACTAATGTTTGGGTGCATGATGCATTTATTACATACAGCTTAATTGATATGAATTTGGTATCATTTTAATATTCTATATGACCCACCAAAATTTGCCTTATGCCGAATGCGGCCAGCGTAAGCGTAGCTCCAGACTAGCCTGCGCATACGTGTAGTCTGGTCAGGAGCTACCCTGTCCGCCATAAAGTCACGCAAGGTTTTCGGAAAACAGAACCAACTAATACATACAGTTTCACTTTGAGTTTAATTTCCACATTGGAAACAGTTCATCATAATTGAGTATTTCAAAAAATAGCTACGTTACAAACAATTTACAAATTAAAAAAGTCATTGTCATAAAAAGACGAATGAAACAAAAATACGAATACAAGTTCACGAGGAATTCGAAACTAAACATTCGATTTCACAAGGGTTGACTGTTTCGTCTCCTTTTCGGAGATGACAAGTTTCCAGCGTTCCTTCACCTCCAAACATCCGGTAAGGAGGGGCATGGTTTCTGGTAGGATCTCGCTGAGGGTCGTGTACATGGGCTTGCAGATGAAGTCGATGAAGCCAATCTGAAAAAAAGTAAGTGGTGTACGTTGTTTGTTTGTTTTATTTAATCCTAAATGTTGTTATTTTTTTTTGTCCAAAGAAAGCCAAGAAAGCCAAAGGGTCCTATCACAATGAGTGCAAAGAAGGCTAATAAGCACGTCTGGCTCTCAATAAACGTTTTTTTTTCTTTAGTTGACCAACATTCCGCCTTAAAAACAAGGTCGTACATATTTGGAAAAGATACACAACAACTTGACTGGAGCCCGGGGAGACGTAGCGAATATGACGTAACCTGTTGTTTCTGCATTAAACCAACACCATACGTCATTTCATTTCAAAGGTTTCTAACTAAGGGCGTTTGGTTGGATGTTTCCATTCCAGACATTTGGGGTTTTCTCCGGTTTCCTAACACAGTGCATGATCACACACAAAGTAAAAAAGATTTCAGTTTATTCGCGAATTATGACATCGATTTTCCAGCGCACAACCATCCTATACAAACCATGATCAGCGTACTAGCTTTAGTATATTTGAATTCTGATTCAAGCATGTATAGGCCTGTGTGTCTCAAAAATGTTTGTAAACACCAGCATGATGAACAGTTTCCATTCTATAGCAACGCACCTGTTGTTGCGGTACCTCTTCCTGCGTGAGTCGGTCCATCATCGGCATCGGTTTGAACCCCTTTCTCTTTTCGATATCTCCCTTAAAAAATATGGAAAGTCAAGATTTAAGTAACTGCATAATTGTAGCGTTCGGTCAAATTCGGAGAATGCAACCAGAAGAGCAGAAATACATATATTAAAATTAATTAACTTTGACCATAGTCGGCTTANGGGGGGGGCGGGAGGTCGGAAACATCGTATGCATTTTTGTCGTTACTGCAACTCGAATCCAGAAAAAGTGACATAAGAGGGACTAAAAAGATTTTCGTATTTTTTATTCAAACTGACAATGCATATATTTACTTACACAGATATTATATTTGGAATAGTTTTAAATGTTTGTGATAGCAAGAAAAAATCGTAATCGTTGAAAGCAAACGCTACCAATAAAATAAATAGTTTCACTTTTTGTGAACCATTTTGTAACCGCATGTTACGGAATGTCAGTATTTATCAATACATGTATAATACAATTTTAAATATGGCGCACCTGTTCGTAAAACTCTTTGTACAAATTGTCGATGGTGGGCCTCTGAGTTTCCCAGGGTTTTGAGATGGCGCAAAGGTCGGCCGCCGTCATGATGATGGAGAGAAGGGCCTTCCGGTGCTCAGTGGCTTCAAAGGAGAACTCTCCTTTAGCCGACAGACTCGCTAAGAACTTCTGGTTGCCGAAATATAGCGACAGATCTGTGGCGAGGATGTTCAATCTGCAAACATCAGTTGTGTCGTGTTATGAGAAAACTGGACATAATGCTTGTGCGTAAATTGTCATCCCAGGTTAGCCTGTGCAGTCCGCACAGGCTAATCAGGGACGACAATTTCCGCTTTTATGGAATTTTTCGTTTAAACGATGTCTCTTCTTAGCGAAAATCCAGTTTGGGCGGGAAGTGTCGTCCCGGATTAGCCTGTGCGGACTGCACAGGCTAATCCGGGACGACACTTTACGCACATGCATTATGCCCAGTTTTCTCAAAACACGACACGGTTAATTTAACGTTTCTAAGATATGGCCAAACCAAACATTAATTTACCATCAATACATACATGTATAATAAATTAGAAATAAATATTAAAATGCATATAAAAACACGAAAATCATTAATTTCACTAAGCAAATAAAACTTACTATTTAATTTTGTGTACCGTTAAAGTATTTGTTAAATATGTATTTGTTTATAACTACGCAACTCTACATATTTCGGACGACGGAATTTCCCAGCGCCATCGTCACTTCGAGGCTCGGTTTGTCATAATGATGTGACGTAATAATAAATAAACCAGAACTCACTAATTATGACCTCGACGATGACCATGATGTGTCTGCTGCTGGTGATAATGATGATGTTTATGAGTTGCCTTGTGTGCGTATATCAAAGTATTTTAGGCTATTTAGCGCGTGATTGATTCTGTATTATTTGAGGACCCGGAGTGGTTCCCACCAACCAAGTCTTATATATTATACAGGTTAACGATTGCAGCTGGAGAAAATCCCACCTGTCAGGTATGGTGACCACCAACCAAACTCGCATGCACCGTGATTGGGAAGCAAACCCCGGCCGCCAAGATGCGAGCAAGTGTAACAAACAAATCACTAGCCAAGCAGTCTGATTATGCTCGTTGCATACAAACGTGTACATATTCAACCAACAATACTTACCGGATGAGTTCCAACAGTCTGCTGTGGTCTTCCGATGATAGACTGGAGAACATGTCGTGTCCCTCTGCGTGCAAAACGGTCACTGCCTGTCGGTAATGGTGTTGCTCCATCGTCGATGTCGAGTAGAGCGCCGCCAGAGGCTGTTGCAACTTCCGGAAGAATTCGTTGTTGTATCCGCGGTGATCGATATCGTGTGTGATCCCGGCAAATATCAGCGCCAATTTCTCAAGTTTGTCGAAACCAGCGCCATCGCATAATTTTATAATTCGCCACAGCGCATGCGCGACTGTAAAACCGTGTTGCCAATTGTGATAGGCAACCGGACGATAATTCTTTCGGACAGTGATGATAAATCGGCATAACTTGGCCAAATCGAACTGTTTTGGACCAAATGTATCAGTGCATATTTTGATAAACAGCTTGGGCAGTTCTGGAACTATGTCGTCGTTGATGAAGAAATCAAAGCTCCAGAACGCGTCCGGAATCTTGTCGTCTGGTATGTGCGGGTCCTTGCGCAACTCTTGCACCTCTGTTTCGGGACCCTTGATGTGGAACTCTAACACGTCCATGGCGACCTACAATGCGCGAAACATGAGCATTACATCCGCGATAATTAAGCCACGTAATGCGAAATTGGGTATTATGTCATATGCGGCCAACGTAGCTATGCTGTCCACTTATGAGACCACGAAAACTTGCTTGACGTTATAGCGGACAGCGTATCTTCTGACCATACTAGTCTGAAGCTACGCTAGCCGAAAATGACATAAGGTCCATTTTCACAAGACGCGGGTCATATCATGTAAGGTTCCAAGCCTACACTTGGGGACTTTTCTAACGCTGTGACGTTATTCATTTGAACAAACACATCGATAAAGTTCCATTGATGTTTATTTTGGTTTCTTAAATTAACAAACACTTTCCAATGTCCAGTAATATCAAAGTCAACAATATACTTGCGAAACCCAACATGGGCTTTAAACGTGATGATTATAAATCTTGAAATTACATGTCTGCTCGTATAGTGTGCACTAACTTATACAGTTTATTGGTAAATGGCTACATGACTCGGACGTTCTTATTTTCCGTCCGACCGTCCAGGCCTCTAGTAGCGAACTCGTGTTGATTGGATGGATCGTTATTGCATGTACCACATGTCCCAGCAGAAATTGACCACTTCCAAGATATGGCTCCGGACACAAAAGTGCCTATAGTTTAAAGCATTTTTTCAAGATACAAAGGACCATAACTCCGTTATTAACAGATGGTGTACAATGCCATTTGGCGTGCATCATTCTCTTATCCATATATATACTCATACCAAGTTTGAATGAAATCCGCCAAAGCACTTCCAAGATATGGCTCCGGACACAAAAGTGCCGGACTGACGGAAGGACGGACGGACGGAAGGACGGACGAACAACGCCAAAACAATATCCCTCTGCCTATGGCGGGGGATAATAAATAGTCAAACAAAGGGAAATAACTCTGAGAGCGCTTGCGGCCCTTGCCAATGTTGAGTAGTGTACCTTGTACTTTGCCTGCTGGTGCGTTAACTGGTTGAAAATCCGGGCGTAATGGAGGGCGAGGGCGGAGTAGACGGAGAACATCTGGAAGGAATGTTCGTCCTCCTCTGTGAAGAACCTCTCGTTTAGTCTAAAACAGCCATAACAAAAATGAAGGGACTTAAAATTAACATAAACAAGCATGAGCGTTAAAAAAAATCAACAGCAAATGCAAGAAACAAAACTGCAGTTGCCATGTAGCGTGACGCACATGCGAGTAAATAACACACGAATATCGTTAAGCAGCATGCATGTACTGGCGGATAAAACCTTCCATACTGGAAACCTTGTGTAGCCTAGAGAGGATTGCCCTTTTCGGGAAAGGATAAACATTCCATCTGCATTCTTGAGATAATGCGAGTCTCGCTGTGGTAAACGGTGCTTAATGCATGTGCTTAAAGTGCCCCACCCTGTAAACACGTGGTTTAATGCATGTGCGTATAGTGTCGTCCCAGATGTGTCTGCATACTCCGAGCAGGATAATCAGGGACGACACTTTCCGATTTTATGGAATTTTTCGTTTGAAGGAAGTCTCCTCTAAATGAAAATCCGGTCTAGGTGGATAGTGTCGTCCCTGATTCGCCTGTGCGAACTACACATGCTTTTCCGGGACAACACTATACGCACATGAATTAAACCAGGTTTTTCCAGAGCGAGGCTGATTCATATTATGAATGTGTCAATTTGTTATCAGAGCAATTAGTTGACACATGATACTAAGCAACCACGGACGGATACTGATTTATTGCAACTTTAAATGTGATTTACTGTCCAATTATTTTCACAGAAAGTTAATATTTTTAGATTGTTCAAATGCGTGACTTTGAATTTTAAGTTTAGACTGGTATTGCTCATTTAATGATCTTTTTTTTTAAATAGAGGGCAAATTCCAAACAGAATGTCTTAGTTTCCATGAGTTATGTAAATATCATCAATCAGTTGATACTCTAAATGTTGTCAAAATCAGTCGATAAATAATAAAATAGAAATAAAAAAAAATATGCAAGCTCTGCGTTGGAGATGAGCGTATATTTCTAATAAGTTTTGCGCATGCGTGAACATGGCGGGCTAAAATTTTGAAGGAGTAAAATTACATCGAAAAAATTGAAAGTTTATGGAATAAAACAAGTGAGGATGAATGAAAAGTGTTTTAAGTGAACATTTGGATGATACCTATGATTATCTATGACCAGAAAACGCAAACCCTCCAAAGATTCGCCGGATAACGGTCAAGCAAGCTCAACACAAAGCACGAACAAGCGAAACAAAGGGAAAAAAATGGCGCAAAATGCTCAGGCTTCACCCGTGACTAATATAAGCGGACAAACACAGGCGAGCCAGGCAGGTCAGTACTATGGCAGTCCACAACTAACGCAGATACCATTTTCATACATGATGAACACGCCCAATTTTTATGGACAGGGGTTTATACCTCCGGCAACGCCATCGCCGCCACCAAGCTCGGACATTTTATCATCAATTTTGGAAAGGCTAAATTCTGTTGACAAAAAACTTTCACAACTTGACCAAATTCATCAAACAGTGTCGGGCATAGTTTCGAGAATAGACAAAATAGAGCAACGAATGAATAGCTTTGAAACCCGAATGAAGGATTTAGAAAAATCGTGTGATTTCAGTGGGAACATGATAGAAAACATAACAAAAAAACAGAGTGAATTCGACTCAACTCTAAAATCCACGAGCAACTTGCAAAGTCGCGAGGATTCAGTGATCCAGCACGAACATAAATTACAGGCTGAAATAACGGACCTCAAGTGCAGGAGTATGCGGGACAATTTGTTGTTTTTCCAGATACCTGAGGAGCAAGAAGAACAGTGCGACAAAAAAATCTTGGAATTCATCGAAACAAAGCTTCACGTGCAAAACGCCCAAACCGAAATCAAGTTGCACAGGGCACATCGGATAGGCCGATACCAGCCAAATAAAGTGCGGCCAATTGTTGCGAAATTCGCATACTACCCGGACAAGGAGAGGGTTCGCAGGGAGTCAAAGGAACTAAAAGGTACCCCTTTCGGAATATCCGAGCAATATCCACAGGAAGTTATGGAGGTCCGACGTAGGCTAATACCCATCATGAAAAAGGCAAGATCCGAGGGAAAGGAGGCGTATCTCAGGATTGACAAACTGTATATAAACAAGCAAGTGTATAAGGAATAGGACGTTAGTGAGGGTGTCATTAAAATTGTCACATGGAATGTGGAAGGACTAACAGCGTTTAAATGCTCTGATAGTAAGTTTTCATCTTTTCTTAACTGTCACGATATTATATGTCTTACTGAAACTTGGACAAATAAAGACTCTACCTTAGACCTAAAAGGCTATAGTAAGCCTATTCACTCATACAGACGATTACAACACCGTAGAGCGAAGCGCTCGAGTGGTGGTATTGTGATTTACATTAAAGACAATATTCGTAAAGGTGTTACATTAGTAAAAAATGACATTGATTGCATTGTTTGGCTTAAATTAGATAAAATGTTTTTTAATATTGAATCAGATGTATATTTATGTGTTGTATATATTGCACCTGAAAATTCCCCTGTTCACTCTTTGTATACTTATGATATTTTTCAAACTATTGAATTAGATATTAATTTTTATCAAACCAAAGGAAAGGTATTTTTAACTGGAGACACAAACTCGCGAACGGGAAATAAAGCCGATTACATCGAAAATGATAGGTATATAAGCGATACCGATTTTGATACTGTCCCAGATATTGAAACCTTAATCCCACGCTCAACTTGTGACCTTACTACGAATCGATTTGGAGACAACCTGTTAGATATTTGTAAAGCGACTAATATTCGTATCGTGAACGGACGTTTACATAACGATCAAAATATAGGTAAAATAACGTGCTATACACATAATGGTGAAAGCTTAGTTGATTATTTATTAACTGCGCACACCAATTTTACGGACATTTTAGATTTTACCGTTAACGATTTCACGGAATTCTCGAACCATGCGCCGCTGACATTTGCTCTCCGCACGAATAACGCTGTTTCAACTAGTAATATTAATCCGATTGTTTATTTTAAATGGAAACCCGAGAACAAATGCGACTTTCTTCGTGATGTTTCGTGCGATGTACATAATCTGGAACACATGTTATTATCACAAATTGATTCAAACTCTGATCCGGATATCCTAGTGGGAGAATTTTCGAATTACTTAAATTCTAAAGGAGAAAAGTATTTTAAGCGCACTATAAATCTTGAAAGTAAAGGGTTTATAGATAATGATAAAAATAAACAAAGGTGGTTTAACGAAGAATGTAAAACCAAACAATCTCAATGTACCAGAGCTATATACGAGTATAATCTTAACAAAAACGAGCGTACACGAGAACAAATGATTGCATCGAAAAAGGATTATAAGTATACTTGTAGAAAAACTAAATTAAAGTACAACACTGATCAAAGCAAGCATATGAACACTATGAGAAGGAAATCACCCCGTGAGTTTTGGAAATTATTTAAACGTAAAACTACATCACAAAACTCAAATACGATACCGTTAATCGAATTCCACGATTATTTCAGTAAATTAGCGGACGAAGGTGACCTAAATATAAATTCGTTTGATTCCGATACTTTTTTACATGAATTTGACAATAGGTTAAACACAGAACCCTCGTACCCCGAACTCGATAATCCTATATCGACAGAAGAAATTATAAGGGCAACCAAACGGTTGAAAAACAATAAAGCTCATGCGCATGACAATATTATATATGAATATTTTACTGAAACAATCGATGTAATCGTCAGGCCGTTAGAAATATTGTTTAACTACATACTTGATAAAAAGCGTTTTCCGCGCAGCTGGTCATCTGGTATTATAATACCAATTCATAAACGTGGGGACATATCAGATCCAAATAACTATCGGGGAATTACTTTAATAAGTTGTTTTGCGAAATTGTTTACAAGCATATTAAATGAACGTCTTAAACAATGGGCAGAAACGAATGACATTCTAACGGATGCACAATTCGGCTTTAAACCAAACTGTAGCACGGTCGATGCAATATTTATTCTTAATGCACTTATAGAAAAACAGTTTCAGAATAAAGGTAAACTATACTGTTGTTATATTGACTACCGGAAAGCATATGACGTCATCAATCGCGGCCAATTATGGAGTAAGATGATTAATGTGGGCATCGACGGTAAACTATTAACACTTATTCGATCCATGTACGATGAAGTGAAATTACAGGTTAAACACATGGGTAAGTTATCAGACGTATTTAATAGTAACGTCGGCTTATTTCAGGGGGAGATAACCTCGCCCATATTGTTTTCTCTCTTTATTAACGACATCGAATTTGGTTTGCAAAATGGAATAAACGCCGGAATTACACTAGATCAAATATCGATATATCTATTATTATTCGCTGACGACGCGGCTTTATTTTCTGAAACACCGGAGGGTCTTCAAGAATCATTAAACAATTTAGAAACCTACTGCGATAAGTGGAATTTAACGGTAAACATTGAAAAAACAAAGGTCATGGTATTCCGAAAAGGTGGCACAATTAGTAAAACATTAAAATGGACATATAAAGGTCAAGAAATAGAAATTGTTAACAATTTTAATTACCTTGGAATTGTCATGTCAAGCGGTGGATCTTTTGCGTCCGCAACAAATACATTGTATGGCAAAGCTTTAAAAGCGATGCATTCTTTGTTCACTCTCACAAAAGACATGAACGTACCTATACATATCATGTTAAATTTATTTAACGCATATGTATCATCAATTTTAAACTATAACTGTGAGGTATGGGGATTTATGAAAGCGGAAAACATTGAGCGCGTCCATCGTAAATTTTGTAAAAGAATATTGAATGTTAAGATGTCAACAAACTCATTATCGCTATATGCCGAAGTTGGTCGATTCCCCTTGTATTAAGACAGATATGTCAGGATCGTGAAATACTTTTTGAAATTATATACTGTAAAAGAGGGTAATTGTATTCTTAAACACATTTTATTATCACAGAGATTAGAAATTGAACGCAAAAATAACACAAACAATTGGTCATCGAAAGTACGGGACATTCTTAACCAAACCGGTTTTAACGATGTATGGCTATTCCCCGAATCTGTGAACTCTAATCAATTAATACCGCTACTTAAAACCAGATTACGAGACCAGTATATCACTAACTGGAATACAAGTGTCACATCATCTAGTTCAATGATTTTATATAAAGAATTGAAACCAATATTCGAAAGATCTGCGTATCTTGATATTGTTGAAAATAAAAAACATAGGAATATTATTGCTAAATTACGTTTGTCGTCTCACAAATTATTAATTGAAACGGGTAGACACCAGAACATTGTCAGAGATCAACGCAAATGTGTTTTATGCAACCTCAATGATATCGAGGATGAATATCACTTTGTTATTAAATGTCCTTATTATGCCGATATTAGAAATACATTAATTCCAAAGTATTATAGATCACGACCTAGTATGTTCAAGTTTATCGAACTACTTAATTGTTCAAACAAAATAGTGTTAAGAAAACTTGCCATTTTTTGTTTAAAATGCTTTAAGTTGCGAGAAGATGTGCTATATGTGTAGTATAAATGATATCTTCCACAAAGACAATAAGCTTAGAATAATGTTATATTTGTAACAATTATTAAATTTCGAGTTAACATTATATGATCACTTTGTATTAACCCCATCCATGTGACATTCTCACTAAAACATGTTGTATGTCATTACTTTTTTAAATTGATCTTTTCTCAAAATGATGTATGTTTTGTATATAATTGTCACGCATGCTGTTATTGCATATGTATGTTTATGGCGATGAGCTGTATGCTTAAGCTAAAATAAAATATTCTGTTCTGTTCTGTTCTAACGCCACGTAAAACATGTTTGTTACTCACTTATTGAGCAGCATCATTACACCGATCACTCCGGTCTTGCCGTGGATGGGCAGACACAGGGTGGTCTGGGTGCGATATCCGGTCTTATTGTCCACTTCAGGATTGAACCGCGCATCGCTGTTTGCGTCCCGGCAGTTCACGGTCTGAAGCGAAATACGGGTTCTAATGATAAAGAATACACAGCTTCTTAAAGCAGACTCCACATATTGTTGGAGTTTTTTTATTTGTTAAGAAACCGATAAGCTTTGTCTTAAAGCGTAAATGAGGTCAAGACGTCAAATATTGAAGGTTATTGGTTAGCGTAGAAGGTAAGACATAGTAATGCACCGTGTCATAGTATCATGATCATAATTGTCGCAATGACGACGACTCAGATAACTATGAGCCTCGATCTGAGAAAACTGGGCTTAATGCATGTGCTCTGAGTGTTGTCCCAGATAAGTCTGTGCAGTCCGCAAACGACAACCACGGACAACACTTTTCGCCCACACTAGATTTTCGTTTAGAAGAAGCTTCTTTTATACGGAAAAAAACCCATAAAAGCGGACGGTCTCGTCCCTTAATAGCCTGCGCGGTTTTCTCAGAACGCGGCTCATACAATAATGATACTCACCTGTCCCGTCCTGGCGACATATCCACTGATTCCCTTCTCAACCGAGAACCGGATCTGCGAGGTCTTCGTGTACAGCGGCGTACCGTCCTCAGCCGTCTTTCCCTCGTCAAAAAATTCCGCCACCAACTCCCTCCTGTTTGGGCCATATTAACATTAAAGTTTTCATGTCGCTTACGCTTACGCTATTTTATAAAATTTGATTCTTAAACGACTAGAACAAGAAAATTACAATTTAATAAGATGTTAAATCAGGTGCAGACAATTGTTCAACCTTTCCATTTCGTAAACGGTTGTAAGTCAGATTGGGCGAACTCACAATTTGCCATTTTTTGTGGAAGTATAAGGTGATTTTCACAGTGGATACTCGGACTCGGACTTTCACCGTTAACCGTTCAGACGTATACTCGATAATCTATTTGGAAAACACCTATAATATATGAATACAACATATGAACTAGACTTGCGAGGTAGATTTCTTTTTTGTCTAGCTTTAAATTAATCCCGTAAGTTCATTTCATTTTATAAAATACATCATTAATAAATTGTTAATAACATTTTAATAAGACGTTGTTTTTTTTTACTTGCATGCGATAAATAGTTGCGTATTTAAAATAAACGGCTTTGAAAAAAGTCACCGGAAGTTCATTGACCTTTAGTTAATGGCGTATTCGCAATAACTGGACGCACTTTCAAAGGGGGATCACCTTGTTTTTGGAAAGGCCTTTTGGGTAGAAAACTGCATCAAACGTAAACGGAGTTACCCACGTGACATTGTACGCACCTGACCTGATCGACGAGAAAGAGGGTACACCTGTCTGCACTGACAAGCTCCTTGGTGAAGGTCATGATCTTGGTGATGAGGAGGTCGATGTTCTGCATGTCGTCAAACAAGGAGCGCGCGCTCTGCAGAAGGTAATGGTTCAGACGCGCCTGTATCTTCAGGAGCTGTGAGGGACGCAGACGAGAAAATAACTGTATTAATATCAAACAACAAGTAAATAATGATACATACCAAATATAGTATTGACTGCAAAACAGTGAAACATTTGGAACTTACAAAGAAAAAGTAACTAACTATATTTGATTTTTTTTAAGCCAGTAAATGACAACATTTACCTTCGTCAGCTAGTGCGCCTATGGGGATCTAACTTACATATGACTAAACTTGTATGTATAGAAAAGTTCATATTTTTTTCAAAATAGCATTACTGATGTCATAGGTATATACTATTAAAAAAGTATTTCACATTCATGACATTTAAATAGCTTGACAATATGTAAATGCACGTTCTTCTTCTTTTTGGAGATCTTTCACATGTCTGCAATTCATCAATCTGCAATCCTCCGAACAAGTCTCTTTAATTAATGCCAACCGCCAACCTTGCTGCGTCTTTAACACTCCTGTACGTCGATAAACCAACCTTGGAGCAGATCAACTCAACTGCGTACAAAAATGGAATTGGAAGTTAGGAGGTAGATGCATATTTGAGCCGCGCATAATGCATATACATAAAGTGTCGTCCCAGATTAGCCTATGCAGTCCGCACAGGCTTATCAGGGACGACGCTTTATGCTTGTGTGGTATTTTTCGTTTAAAGGGAGTTTCTTCTCAGTGAATTCCAGTTTAGGCGGAAAGTGTCGTCCCTGAGTAGCCTAAGCGGACTGTACAGGCTAATCTGTGACGAAACTCTACGCACATGCATTAAGCCCGGTTTTCCCAGAGCGCATCTCTTTTGTAATATAATTTCAGTCCATTTTGATGAGTAGTCACACCACGTACCTTGTTCATCTTGAGTTTCTGAACACAGGAAGCGACCCAGCAGAGGATGGCGTGGGCCATCTCATAGTCTCGCTTCGAGAACGGGTCTCGCTCCCAGGACCTCGTGAACTCGAGCACCGCCAGGCAGCGGCCGGTCTCCAGTAGGACCGGAAGTGCAAGCACGTGATGAGCTTCGTCATCCCCGAGGCCGATACCTGTGGTAGAAAGCCGCGTACATGTATATGCACAAGGTATACCAGTCGTTCACACAAAATAGTAACACTTAAATCCATACATTCATGTAAAAGATGTTAACATATTTACTAAGAACACATGTAGCTACGGTGTTATGCGATTACAGTGTATGTTTGAAATTAGGCCTGAATGTATTTTATCTTTGTTAAACGAATGTACATGGTATTTTAAAACTAATTTACCGCAGTAGAATGTATTAAATTGTGTTGATAACGACATCAAAGACTGCAAGCGATTTAAGCAAAAAACGTAGATATGTTTTAATAAATGACCACTGCAAAACTACCATATTGTTTAAGTTGTCCCGTTTATAATTTAAGCTGCAATATTTCTGAAATAAAAACGCCATCGTTTCGGAATACTTCCAATTATTATTTCGGGCACATATCGATTCTCTAAATGGGAATAAACATGTGACTTGAACTTCAAAAGAGAGACGAGTGACTTCTTGCTGGAATTGCTCTTTTTACCAATCGAATTGAGTGAGATAATTTAACATTAGTGCGATTTGTCCGCACAGGCTTAGCTGTGACGACACTTTCCGCCTCGACTATATTTTAATTTAGAAGAGACGTTCTATAAACAAAAAAATCTATATTAAAGTCTATCTATCTATCCATAACAGCGGACTGCAACGGGCTAATCTGGGGCGACACTTTACGCACATGCATTAAACCCCGTTTTCCCAGAGCGACTATCATATATATTTTTGCAGTAAACGGTGTGGAAAATAATTGACGGGTTCGATATACCGGTACTAGTAAGCGTTAGTAACACATTTTTTTATTAACCGTATGAAAAATTTAAATTGAATTGAATAATGAAAAATATATCAAACATTGTTTATTTTCATAAATATGTTTATGACTTAGTGGGAACTGTCCTTTTTGCCCGAAGTAAGTTATTGAACATAGATTTGGACATGACCTTTCTTAAACATTCTCGGGAAGTCAAAAAGATATACCAAGATATCAAAGGCTATCCACTCAGTATAAAAGTAGCACATTTTGGTTAAAGCATTATGCGTTGACCATCTGCACCGTTTTGTTTCACGGTATTCTCATAATATGTTTGCAGAAGATATGTTCAAAACAATGAGTATATACACTTTGAGATCGTTTTACGTGCATTGTATACAAGTATTGCATAACAGACCATCGAATATGTATTCGAATGTCAATTTTGCAATTTTTTGCCATCCATACAATCTTAAAGCGAAGAGATTGTAATTTTGTAAATACGATCAGTTAAGAAAGTATTATTAAAAATTGAATTATACTTTTTAATTTTAAGAATAGTTAACTATAAAGCATGACGCAATAATGTCTCGTGAATTAAATTTGAAAAATGACAAATTGGTTTTTGGCTACAACTTCACAAAGATAAGCGCATTTTGATCAATGCACGCAAATGCCTTTATAAATATCTTTCTAGCCTTTATAACTAGAAAGATCGACACTCGCGCTAAGCATGTCCTACTGCTATTTCAAGATCGTACCTTTCGGGAACCTCGAGTCTTGCGGCAGATCGACCACGTGCACACTCTGCTTCGTGAATGCCACGTGTGCCGATACCGTGAACTTGAGTCCCATGGGACCGACATGCTTCCGGTGACTCTTCTCCTCCGGGACGTACCGGTACATGTCGATGTTATTCACGTCCGTCATATACATGGAACGCTTTTCGGCCTCCACGATTGCTCCGACTATCTCGGCGGCCTCGTAAATCTTTTCCAGAATTTCTTCGTCTGAAGAACATTCGCAGATGTTTATCACAAGCTTTTCTATGCCGATCTCTGAGTACATCCTTTCCAGTTTCAGCGGCGATCGCCCCCTGTCGGAAGTTGGGCCTACGTCGGTCGGCTGACACGACGCCGTTCGCTTCCGGATCAAGATACCCTCTAGGAACTCTGTCGATACGTTTTCTATTAAGTATTCCTCGAGGACTCCTGGATATCGCGCTAAAAACTCTTTAACTTGGTAAGCCGTGGTAATACTGCATGGTACCCGCGAACCCCAGCGTTCCGACGCCCGGAAGTGCTGCAGATTGGCGGAACGGGAACCGATTACCAGGTTTCTTATCGGAGAACTCATATTTGTGTTATATTAAAGAAGTTAAAATAAGTATATCATATTTGTTGTTAAAAGATTAAGCATTTTATTAAGAGATAATCGCAGCTGAAATCGTTGTTAGGACGTTGACGTTAATAATATTATGACGTCTATTTGTGACGTCATTATTATGACGCTATTGAGTACGAAGCATAAACTAAATTTTGATAGCATATTACGTTTTTAAAATGCGTCTTTTTTTTAATTGTGCTGTTGTTTGTAAAGCGACTTAGTGAAAAATAAATTAAAGTTAATTAAGGGACTTGTTCATGGTTCTGGAAAATGGCAATTTAAAAAAGTACACTTTATACCGAAACAAGCTAAATATCATTCATGACTAGGAAACTATATGAGCAGAATTGCCCAATTATAGTGCCCTTACTGTCTCTTCCAAATATCCCAGTTATGACAACGTTTTTATTTTTGAATTGATATTTAAATTACGACAAAATTATGTATAGCTCCATATAGTTTGGTATGAAATACCACGTAAATACAGATTGCAGTTTGGCGAATACCTAACTTGATTTTAACATGTACTTTTTTTTTAGTTTACAAATTTTAATTCGATATTGCGTGTCACGAAAACTGATCGCTGTTTATAATATAAACTCACTCCATAGACTCATTCGAACTCATTCAACGGCAGATGTTTCGGAATAGTTTTGGTATGTTTTTTGTTAAACCTATTTATTGTAGCTCGATTGTAATAAAAGCCGCAGGCTTATTGAAACGCTATCCGTTTCCTGGGCCTATAACAGTAGTTGATGTCGTTGGGAGGGAGGGGGGAGAGAGATCTAAAGAACACAGTGGGGATCGAACCCGTGACCCACCGGTCGCTAGGCGGACACCATATCCATTACACCACGGCGACTGTAGTAGATCGATACATCTAATAGAATATACTCACTCGTGGTGGTTATAGAAGTTTAGATCTATATTATGATGTTGTTACTGCTACTGCTGCTGCTGACGATGATGTATCATGGATTTCATTCGTTCTAGCTCAAATTATATACATTTTGCGGTCTATGCAAAAGCATATGAAAAGTGTATAGTGTCAAAGTGTATAGTGTCAAAGTGTATAGTGTTAAAGTGTATAGTGTCAAATCTTTCGATAAAAAAAAACGGATAAACATTCAAAGTTAAATTAATGCAGTTAACAGGTAAGCCATTTTGCTAATTGTCGTAAAAAGTCTAAACAGATAGCTTTATCTATTTCGAGATTTTATACTATGGTTTTTAGAAGAACGATTTCGAGAATTTCATTGGCACGAACACATATCTATTAATATACAGATCTTTGGCACGAAATCCTTTTGATTTAACTAGCAACAAAACACCATAAGAGTAATCGATTGCTCTATTTGTAATTGCTTCATTAACATGCAACAGCATTTCCAGAGTTAGCATGGAAGTGTAGACTGTAAGTGCTCATGGTGTTCTATTGTGTCGTGTTCTGAGAAAACTGGGCATAGTGCGTGTGCGTAAAGTGTCGTCCCAGATTAGCCTGTGCAGTCCGCACAGGCTTATCCGGGATGACACTTTCCGCCTAAACTGGATTTTCGCTGAGAAGAGACATCATGTAAACGAAAAAATCCATAAAAGTGGATTTTGTCGTCCCTGATTAGCCTGTGCGGACTGCACAGGCTAATCTGTGATGACAATTTACGCACAAGCATTATGCCAAGTTTTCTCAGAACACGACACTATTGGCTCACGCTTTATCCGGCGTCGTGCGTCTTGTGTAGTCACGTCAATTTTAACCTTAAGACATCTCTAGACTCCACATTCTGGATCCAGTATTGACGAAACGTTATCAGAATGTTTATCTTGACAATATCCACACGCCCAGTAAACCAACTTATGATACCCCAATAGGGATACGCTAACAATCATAAGTTGTACTTCCGGGGATACATAAATTGACAGGAAAACCGTCAAAATGGAGCCTAAAGAGGTGAGTCGTTTTGATTTGTACATATATGCTCTACTTGGAGACCTTTTTCCCAAAAAGCTCAATGCGATTCGACCGCACACACATTATTTATAGTAAAGTTGTTTTAATATACATGTAGATTATTCTTTTGAATATGTCCTGCAATCACTTTCCTAGTGCTGACCTTGATAGACAATGTGGTTAGGAGTTCGCATTTTCATCGAAATTCTTACTCGTGTTTTTTTTTTTTTTTTTTTTTTTTTGGGGGGGGGGTCGAGTTATATTGCTGTGCAGCAAAAATAACGGCTATTAGGTCTGCTCATATATTCTGATACTATTAGTGATTGTGACACCATCATGATTACTGCAGGAATTATGATTTGATGGTTTGATACGTAATTCAAAATGTGTTTGTGTTTCTTGCTTAAACACTGGTTAACAATATATAAACTTAATGTAAGCGCTTTGTTTCAGGGATTATTACTTTGATACAGACGCACGGCTCCGGGGCAGGCAGTCCAAAGAAAAGCCAGTTTAATGTTCTGGATTTAACCAGCAATGCTCAAAGGTGTCCAGCCAATTCGATCCCGTTATGCTTACAGAATCACTGAAGCAAACGTGTTGACTTCCAAACGGGTGGAGTTCACTTGTGGGGGACAGTGGTCTAGTGGTAGGATGCTGGTCTAGGGGTCGAGAGGTCCCTGGTTCGAATCCCACTCGGGACACTGGATTTTTCTGAGCAAAAAATTATTCCCACGCTAGCTCCCTTCACCCAGGTGTATAAATGGTTACCTGTGAGGGAAATAAGTCAATGTGCCGTGGCTGCCTGGTGCGCCATTTGTAAACGGACGACTTAAATCCCAGTGATCGGGGGGTTTATGTCGAAGTCGGCTGAAGATGCATATCGAAGCAGACTATAAACCGCAACTTTTTTTTTAAACTTTACTTTGAAAGTGGCCCACACCAAGGGGACTGATTTTGTAATGTACATGTGTATTCAATTTAAAATTTTACAATCACATAGTAAAATGTTTTGCAATTTCTTATTATTTGAATAAACAGATACATTGCAGTAATTTAATTAATTTGCTATGTGTCGCATGCTTCTTTAAAAAAACATGTGTGCAGTATCGGTGAGTAAACTTTGTAAAATCTCGAAATGTGTCCGAGTTGATTTCAGAAAATGCAAAACAGTAAGAGCCATTCATTTGTATTTTAATATATAAAACTTACAGTAACAGCAAAACGTAAAATGTATTTTTCAAACAGACAACAGAAGTAAGGCTGAACAAAGTATTTCTTTGTTTAATAGGCTCGGCCACATCTGACCTTCATAGCCACATTTGGTATCTTAACTCTTTGCATGCTGGGAAATTTGTCGTCTGCTAAAATGTTGTCTGCTAAATTTTCTTCGATTTTTTTCAAAGAATACTTTCAGAATAGCAAACCTATTCATTTGTTTGCAAATGCCTTCAAAATCCGGTTCCAGCGCTCAAAGGGTTAATATATTTTTAAAATCTTTTTTTTAAGATTAACATTTCACCTTATGCCAATGTCATAACCAATTCATCACTTATCGTAAAATATTGTGAATATTTGATATTTAAGAGGTCCAGTGCATTTTTACCATATTTGGAAAAAAAAATACTGCATAATTGCATTTAAATATATGAGCATAATAAACTGAATAACTTGGTTCAGCCTTACTTGTATAGCCTTCTGTTATGCGTTATCAAGTTACAATCCTGAGAAATATTATCACATAAATGCTCTTCTTGAGCAAGCTTATAATCACACAGAAGCTCTGTCTGAGCAATACACTTATCGCAAGATATTTCACAAAACAAATACTTCATGAACAATCAGTTCGAAGATAAATACACAAAATCCAAAGAGCCAAGATTGCCCCCATATCACTCAATCAATCCATTAAAACTTAAGTGTTCTGGAGATGTCTTTTGAAAAAAAAATGTTTTCTCAAAGAAATGTTTGCTCTAGTAACTTGATTTAGCAGTGGACGACCAGAACGACCGAGATAAAATTTGTATGGATCCACGAAAAGATTCCTCTGCAGGTTCATTAATATGGCCCACTGGTTTAAATCCAGAAAATTAAACTGGCTTGTCTTTGGACTGCCTGCCCCGGATCCGTGCGTCTGTATCAATGATCCCTGAAGCAAAGTGCTTAAATTTAGTTCGTGCATTGTTCATCAGAATAAAAGGAAGAAAAAAAAAAAAAACAAATGTTGAATGATATATATATATATATCAAACCATTAAATCATATTCAGAACAAATTTACCATAAATAATGTGTGTGAAGTCGAATCGCACTGAGCTTTTGGGAAAAAAGGTCTCCAAGTAGAGCATATAGTTTAACGGTCAATTTATGTATCCCCAGAAGTACAACTTATGATTTTAACCGTATCCCTATTTGAAAAACTCTAAGTCGGTTTATCAGGCGTAACATAGGCCGAGTTCAAATCTGTGCCAGTTGTGTCCAAAACTAGGACACATTGTAAATCTAAGAAAAACATTGTTACCACTCTGGATGCTACATTGCTGACTCAATCTTGATAAAACTTAATCAGAATGTTAATCTTGGCAATATATTTGCCAATTTTGCATCATTTTGTGCGTCTCATGACAATGTCACCCGGTCAAATCTTTAAAAAAAAACACTATAGAAGCCACATTGATCACTCAATATTGATTAAACTTTTTCGGAATGTTTATTTAGACAATATCTAGGCAATGTTTGAATCAGGGTCAGGTGGGTTCAAAGCATAGGTCATCAGGTAGGGTCAAAGTTAAGGTTATCAGGTCAATACTTGGACAACTGGTGTTCCTTGAAGTCAGTTTAAGGACTTTACAGCCACCAACACCACAAACATCATTATTTTAGACACATTATGGGTCTTGCACTTCTCACGGGCAAGTAGTATCAGCTGGTCGATCAAACTACATGTATAAGACAGAACCACCACCATCTTTATTTCAGACAATTACTTGGTCTTGCAATCTCACAGGCAATACGTATCATAAGCCATTGAGAAATTTAAGACACCACCAATAACAACATCATTATTTTAGACAAATAATTGGTCTTGAACTTCTCACGGGCAATTAGTGTCAGCTTGTCAAATTACATATAAGACACCAGAGGAACTAAAAACTAGCGAGTACAGCATCAAGTAGTTGATTGTTAATGTGTTAATGACATAAAGAAACAACATTACATACATTTTAATAAATAGTTCATTTTCCAGTTAATAATTCCTGTACTTAACCTTTTTGGTTATGGTGTTTTCGTTATTAATCGCAAACTTTGTTTCATTATATCATCATATTTTAAGTACGTGTTAAATACCAGTTTGCTTTTGAACACGCTAGAAAACACGTGACTCGGAACTTTTATTGACAGCCGGAAATGACATGATTGGGCGTCGTTTCTAAGCCATTAAAATTCGAATAAACTTTTATGTCAAAGAAACATATTTTTGAAAGTTATTAAAAATAAAGTTAATTTGCTGTCTCGAATATTCTTTCCTATAAATGCGCCTTGTTTTTGTAGAAATCAAAGGTCAACGAATGACAGTTAGTCACGTAATACGTGAATGATTTGTTGCAGAATAGTGTAACGACAGGTCGTGATTTTTTTATGAGCACATGAATGCAAAAATTCGATATGTTAGAGAATAAAAGACAAGACGATAATGGAACATACATCAAAGATGTCAAAAGGTGATCAAGATTTGCGGAGTTCCGATGGGCGTACTTTTGCTGATTTGGTGAACTAACATGAAAATCAGAAAATGCCTTCCATCTGTGGATAAATCTTAACACAAAAAGAGCTAAATAAATTGTGGATTTGTCATTGATATATGTGGCGTGTTCTGAGAAAACTGGGCAAAATGCTTGTGCGTAAATTGTCATCCCAGATTAGCCTGTGCAGTACGCACAGGCTAATCAGGGACGACAATTTCCGCGTTTATGGAATTTTTCGTTTAAATGAAGTCTCTTCTAAGCGAAAATCCAGTTTAGGCGGAGAGTGTCGTCCCGGATTAGCCTGTGCGGACTGCACAGGCTAATCTGGGATGTCACTTTACGCACAAGCATTTTGCCCAGTTTTCTCAGAACACGACACATATAATCTTCGTTTTGTTGTAATTGGTGATTTCCATATTCTGGATGACAAGTCATAAACATTATTTGAAATTTAAAGCGAGTGTCCTTTACGTGAATTATAGTTATTCCGCCGTGCTTCGCGAATGATTGACTGAAAGTACAACATGAGAAAAATAATGAAACGTATTCAGGCATTGATGAACGTAATTATCTAGAATGTCCTCTGAGTTGAAATACGAATAAACATTAATTGGAAATTCTCGATTTTGAACGAATGAAAATGACACATGCTTTGATGTATATTAGTTTCCCAATATAGTGAAATATTAACGGAACCGACAGATTAATTTACTTATTAGCTTTATATTAACGGTTGTATACACACAACCATGACAGAAATAATAGACTAAGGCCTATACGAAAATATGAAAATAAAAAAAGTTAATTAAAACAACTGGAAGGTACTGGCATAACGAACAGAATTGAGTAAATGGTGGTTCGCGTTCGTGGTAAAATGGATAGTTAATATTTTGTAGAAAAAAAACACAAACAACATTATTTTTGTATTTATGAAAATGGATTAATTTGATTCCTGTGTACGAAGTATTTAAAATAGACGAGTTTTCGAATTGACAATACAAACTCCTATCTATTTTTTCTGTGGAAAGTTGTGCGTGTCAATAAGCGCGGGAAACGTATCGCAGATAAGCATTCTCTGATTAGTTATCTCTGTTTAGTTATATCTGATTAGTTGTAGTTGTTCGTCGATGACAAAACAATACAATTGACCATCTGCACATTTTAATGCGGCGCCATCTTACGCCGGAAAGTGTCTAACAAACTGCATATTTGAATTTCAGAAATTATTTCGCTCAAGCTCAACTGTTATAAAAAACCTAGTATTTGTTGAAACCCATTTTTTTTAAACATTATTAAATTAATATGTATAGAATCTCCACCAAACAGCGTCCTGTATAAATTTACAGAAAGTAATCGAGTTTGAACATTTCACTTTCAATCTATGAAGTCAGTTGACAGGATGCAACCATATGTGTATGGCGCGCACTGGTGGATGCTTCTTTTGGCATTGACATCCGTCATGTCAGAGAACCTAACTATCAAAGTTGGCGTCATCCTCGTGGACAAAATGTCAGAACCGTTTGACCTTCCACGTATAGGCCCAGCGTTGTCTATCGCCTTTGAAAGGATCCAGCGTGATTTCGGGATCCGGTTTGACCCTTTTTACCGGAACCACACCGGTGTATGCCCTTGGGAGCCGCCTCTCGGGATCCTTGCCGAACTGTACTACATTGACGGGATCCAGGCGGTGATCGGGCCGGCGTGTTCCCAGGGAGTCGAGTCCGCCGGTCGTCTGGCGCAGTACCTCGGATTGCCCATGGTAACCGGCTTGGGGGATCTAACTCTCCGCTCGTATCCGAATGACATGTTTAAAACGTTGACGAAACTTTCATACAACATTCGGAAAATGTCATGTACGTATAAGTAGTCTTGTTGTTCAAAATTATCACTATTTATGCATTTAAGATTAACTGGTACATGAAGATAGATAGATAGATTTATTTCGGCATAGGAAGCATATACATAGTTCACAACAGAACATAGAGTAAAATAATAAGCAATTATTAAAAACTATATCATGTACAATAAACTATGACATGCTCACCAAACCAAGGATAACACAAAAAAGGGCAAGCCCTTATTTCCATTGTGGTCCTTAAAATGTATCGAGTTCTTATTTATAAGAAATCTATTTGAATATTGTTAAGTGTTTCCTTAGTGTATATTCCAGTTGAATACTTGAATTTAATTGTTGGCCGATATCATATATACACAGCGCCTTAATCCGCCATATTCGGGAGGTATTTTTGCGAAAAACAAGCACACACAACAAAAACATAAGTTATGTACATGTATGTTAAAATGCGCGTTTTGACTTCTTCGCATGAAACAGTTATATATAAGTCATTATTAGACTAAAAATGAATATGAAAGGTCCGAAATCTCAACCTCGCTTCAAAAAGTTCTAACTGCGGATATGTGTCGTATTCTGAGAAAACTGGGCATAATGCTTGTGCGTAAATTGTCATCCCAGATTAGTCTGTGCAGTCCGCAGAGGCTTATCAGTGACGACAATTTCCGCTTTAATGGAATTTTTCGTTTTAAATGATGTCTCTTCTTAGCGTAAATCCAGTTTAGGCGGAAAGTGTCGTCCCGGATTAGCCTGTGCGGACTGCACAGGCTAATCTGGGCGACACTTTACGAACATGCATTACGCCCAATTTTCTTAGAACACGACACATATAGGCACTGCGCTAGTATACCTAGTCACATAGTCATTACATTCGTCCAAAATGTACATATTTTTGTTCGTGTGTATTTCATGATTCGTTACTCTGTCACAGACTCCATGTCGGCGGTGATGTCAGAGTACGATTGGCGCCATTCCGCCATCATCTATGACGAGGCGTACATCTTGTGGCGCGTGATCGGCGAGAATCTCGTTCTTGATTTTCGCGAAGTTCCAATTCTTGAACGACCATACGACATCCCATTTACACTCTCCCCGGGATTCGACTTCCAGAAAAGACTGATTGAGGCGCAGCAACACGCACGTGGTTCGTTTTATTTACTTTGTAATGTAATACTGGTAGAATTTGTCCATTCATACAAAATTTCACAGGTTTCACTTGCCGGCTTTCTTGGATAAAAATACTCGAACATGAATGGTGAAAACTCACATGTAAGTTTATGGCTATAAATATGTGTTGCCTTAAGAAACTAATAACCCAATTGTTTATGTTAGAATATGAATACGACGAGTACGGTGAGGGAGATATATACAACTCGCAAATAAACAATTCAACTATAAACAGTATTCTTATGAGAGCATACTTTAAAGCTATGATTATTTCAAAAAGTAATTACAAATAAATGTTTAAAATAATTTTAGATAATTTCGCTTTCGCAAATTTAAGATTACTTTTCATAATCGAAGTTTAAAACTACAAGTGACAGACCCCATCGTTTTCATATATTCATATACAATTACAGCATGACGGTTAGGTGATGAAGACAAACTGGTTGTACATACAACATGGATATTACATACAGTGTGGTCTTTAACTATCTAAGAATGTTTTGTATAAAATCCTCTGTAATACACAAGAAGAAAAAAGTGTTCATACCATAATTAAACCGCAGTATTTTTTTTTATATACTGCGAGTATGACGGTATATCCTTTTTTGCCCTTTATATATCGTATGCTGTTGACACAATCGACATTCTTTAACCCATTTATGCCTAGCATCTAGAAAAAAAGGCTTTCGCAAACAGCGCAGACCCAGATGAGACGCCGCATGATGCGGCGTCTCATCAGGGTCTGCGCTGTTTGCTTAACAAAAAAATTCTGTAAGAAATATTCTAAATATAGAAATAAATATACTAGACATCCCTAATTTTGGAAATAAATTGATCCAATTTAGAAGGATGGGAGAGTCCACTAGGCATAAATGGGTTAAACAAAAAAACTAAACTGCAATGTAACATACTGTATTCGTGTGTACTGGGTTGTGCATCTCTAAATTACTAAATACGTTAAAATATTGTGATGGTGAGCATGTACATGTTGTACATAAGTTATAGTTAAACACTTATAACGTTTTTTTTTTATATATATATTCTCCATAACATCATCAATGTACTTATTAAACAACAAATATTACGAATTCATGTCTGAAATTATGTTGTATAATTTTGTTTTTCGAATATTAAAGATAACTTTGCATTATTACAATTTAAAAGCACAACACACAACCCCGAGTGTTTCTGATGCTGTTCTTATACTAATATATACTGTTATTTGACAATACTTGTTATACATGCAATAACGTTTATTAACGTTTATATGAAAGGAGGTTGTGTTATTTTTGTTTAACACATTGTTATATATATCTTTTATAATATATGTCTGGCAATTATTGTTCATGTATGTATGTGTATATATGGATTTATGTGTATGTGTATGCGTTTATATATATATATATATATATATATAGGGAGAAAGGTGTGTGAACAACCAGATACACAGACATACAGACAGACATACATATTCCCATTTGAGACTACTATATATATATATATATATGTTTGCTTTTATATTTGTTTTGCTCCTTATATAGTTTATGTTATTGTAGTAATCGACCCTTTGTTCAATAGTACTTAATTGCAATTTAACACCACAACTTAAACATAGTACATACATTTCTAGAGGTCTGTCTGTATCAGAAAAATAAGATCGGATATTTTAACAGTAAGGAACATTTACTGTTGGATAGCGTTTTATGAAGCGCCCTTGACATAGTTTTCATGTCTATTTTCCTTAACTTTTAACTAATGTAAAAACATGCACTTGTTTTAATCAATATATTAATAATATTGCTTGTATTAACCTTTTTACGCTTAAACGCTCATTCGATAACATCTCAAATCACCCTGCACTCCACATTTCCCAACATATATAATGCAACACTCTATTATTTATTTTTCTTTAAAAAAATAAAGAATAACCTACATATTGTTCATTTATCTTATTAAAAAAAGCATATTTAAATTCAACAGTGGGTTAATCGCTCTATTGATGATAAATATACGGAAAAAAGAGCCCAATCATATCACAGGAAAGAATGACAGATCTAAATATGTGCACCTTCAATGTCAATGGTCTTAATTGCAAAAATAAACGGGAACAAATTATATCTTGGATAATATCTTAATCGGTTGACAAAGCACTGCTGCAAGAAATTCACTATAAATATAAACTAGACAATTCGGCCTGGACCAAAGACTGGGCATGGGATACGTTTTTAAGTGGTCGAAGTGCCAACAGTTTAGGTGTAGGAATTTTGATTAAAAAGACAAGTGAAATACATTATCATCGAACCTATTGAAATTATAGTGGGAGACTTAAGGTTTTAAAACTATTAGTCCTCAATATCAAAATAGCTATTATAATCATCTACGCATCAAATAATGACGACATAACGTTTTTTAATACACTTGAAAATACTATTGCTAATCTAGATGTATTTTCGCCGATGGTTGGTGGTGACTTCAATGCCGTACAAGATTTTATAAAAGACAAATTGAATGGTAGAAATGATACCAATAAAAAGTGTTCTAATAAAATTAATGAGATTAAGGAATTACACGACTTAGTTGATATTTACAGAATTTTAACCCAAACGTTAAGGAATATACATGTCATTCCAATTCATACCCACCAATATTTTGCAGACTCGATTGTTTTCTTTTGGCGACTTCTCTTATTAGCAATTCAAGAAACTGTACTATTAATCCCGGTTTCAAATCGGATCATTCAATTGTCTTACTCAGCATTCTTTTTGATACTTAAAAAAGGGGTCCTGGTTATTTTAAACTTAATAATTCACTTCTGTTTGAGCAAGATTATAAAACTCAACTTAAAAACTCAATAAAAGAAGTAGCTGATTTTAATAAAGAAACGACTCAACATATTTTTGGGAAATAAATAAAGGGACGGATCAGGGATGAGAGCATAAAATATTCAACATACAAAAAGAAACAAACCATTAAAAAACAAACAGAAATAAAAGCAAAATTACATTATATTGAAGAACAATTGAGAACTAACCCTAATGACGCAACACTACTACAAACTTATAAAATAGAAAAGGATACTTTTAATGCTATAAATGAGGAAAAATTCAAAGGCATTTTTATACGAGCAAAAGCTGAGTGGATAAAGGGAGCCGATAAAAATACAAAATGTTTCTCTTATTTGGAATAAAAAAATATCTGAACAAAAAGTACTTAAACAGCTCAAAATTTATGATTAAACAGAAAATGATCATTCACAAAGTTTGGACCACGTTGAACAATATTTCGCTTTACTATATAAAATAAACGTTTTGTAACAAGAAAACAGCGACATGTTCTTTCAAGATCTTGTAGAGTTATCAAACGATGCTAGAGAAAAATACCCCGACCTTTTATCAGAAAACGCCAAGGTGGTCCCCTTTTACCCTATCTATTTATGATATGCATCGAATTACTTGCTAATTATAAAAGACACGATACAAATATAAAAGGGATTCACATAGGCAACATCGAACTCGAACACACATTTTTTGCAGATGATGCCTGTTATCTTCTTGACGGTCGACAATAGTCATTTGAACATTTAACTAACAGCCTTGACACATTCGCCACTATATCAGGGTTAAAGTTGAATAACAATAAAATTCTCTGTAATAAAATGAGGTGCCTTTATCAACAGAAATATAACATTATGTCCAAATACAAATTTTGATTGGGACTCTGAAAGCGCGATCACACTTGGAATAACAATATACACCAATACAAATGTAAACATTTGCTTTGCCAAAACTAATATACCTATTTACAGTTTTACAAAGATCAGATGATAGTAAAATTAAAACTTCAAAAACAACTATGTTCAAATGTTAATGGAATGACAAACACGACAAGACGTGATCAAATTATACAAGAATATAAAAATTGCGTTTATTTTTTTATTTGTAAAGCTTTGTTGATGGTCTCAAAGCTACATGGATTAAACGATTTATACATCAACCTGATTCTAAAATTACACAATTATACAGTACTTGCCTGGAAAGCTATGGTAATTAATTCATATTAAAAATCACATTAAACCTGACGATATAGACACACTCAAAATTCGATCTGGGTTCTTGAAGGACATATTAAAAGTCTGAAATAAGATCAAAGCTCAAGAAAACAACACGAACAGAAATAATTTGGAATAACTCATATATAAAAAATGCTCGTGGTTTCTTTTTCTAAAAAGGATGGCATATTAAAGGTATCAATCATGTAGAACAAATAAACGACTATAGAGCGAAGCAATTTTATAATTTTTAGCAGAACAGAACAGAACAAAATGGTTTATTCAAACTTAAGCATTACAAGCTTATCGTCATTTAAATAAATATACAACAACAGCATGACATAAATACAAAATAAACTAAATATGCATCATTAAAAAAAAGAAACAGATCAATTTACAATATAAGGAATAAATGCTTTCGTGTTTTCGTGAGAATGTTATTACACTTATTAAATTTTTCTGGACCAAATTTCCTTAGTGAAAAAAATAAAATTATTTCAATTATCAAATATAAAATATTTTACTTGTTTATGCATAAACAACTTTTAGTTATTTTGTTTGTTTTTAAAGAAAAAACATTAATATGAAGGACAGATATAATTGCATAAATCCAACTTTATACTTGTAAGTTGTATGTCTTTTTTTCATTCGTAGTTAAATAATTTTAGAAATATAGGTTTGAGAAAAGCTGATAATTATCACTATTTAGAAATTACAAAACGTGTACGGATTAAATACAAATATATAGTTATCAACCGCTAAAATATGTACTTTACTCAATCACAGAATCAACTAAAATATCCAAAATAGGATACGAAAAACTCGTACTGACATAGCAAATTAATTCAATTAACCCATTTATGCCTAGCGTCTAGAAAAAAAAAGCATTGGCAAACAGCGTAGACCCAGATGAGACGCCGCATAATGCGGCGTCTCATCAGAGTCTGCGCTGTTTGCTTAAAGGAATTTCTGTAAGAAATATTCGAAATATAGAAATAAATATACTAGACATCCCTTATTTTGGAAATAAATTGATCCAATTTAGAAGGATGGGGGAGTCCACTAGGCATAAATGGGTTAAGGCAAGTAAACAATGGGATTATTTTTTTTACAAAGAATGTGTCACACATCAATTGTTTGTTCAACCGTTTAGACTGACACATGACACAGAGCGAAGAACTGTCCAGTAGAAATTTATTATGCAAATTATTCCAAATAATATAAATTTATTAACTGCTGTGTGGTTTAACACAATCCAACGTGTGTGATTTTTGTAGCATGTCAGTAGACTTTAATATACACATGTTTTGTCCATGTCCTGTAACTCAACATGTTTGGCACAGTGTTTAAATGTATATCGAACGAACTGCGAATCTGACATGCTTTTCAAATTTTGATTATGAATATATATATAAAAGCTTCTGTAACGTTTCAGTTGGTCATTCACAAATGTCACAGATTGTTAATTTCATCCTTTTGTTGGCATTTTTTTTATATTTAAGGAATAAGTATCAAAACAGCATACCCGCTATAAATCATTATATTACATATATTCAAAATAGGCTAACAAATGAAGAAATAATTGCTTTCAATAAAGATCAAATAAAAACTTTCAGAACAATTTGGAACAGCTTTATAACAAAAATCATTATAATTGTACTGTGAATGCATTTTGTGCTTTAATCTATTCGTCGAAACGGATATTACTATGTATTTTGATACTGTCTGGTGTATTAATTTCGACCGATATGTTAGTGTTATTGCTTTTTTTCATTTTTGTTATTGCTATTACATAATGTGTGTAATTATGTTGCTTTATGATTAATAAACATAAAAATACAAAAAAAAAGAAAAAAGAATCTGCGAAAGAGCACCTTAAGATATTCTGCCTTTCGAATTGCTCGCTTATAACTGAATAATTGTGTTTGCAACATAACGACGACGAATAAAACCTTCAAAAACTGAATCAAACATAGTAAACTCACAAAACATTTTGTTTCTCGCCAGTTTTTATTCTCATCTGCTATGCCGAGACTTTCCGCGAGATGATGTACGCGGCCTATGAGCTGGGAATGACGTCAGGTGATTACGTATTCATCACGCTCGAACTGTTCCCAAGCGACTGGATGGGGTATTATCAGCGCTTTCTGAGAGGTCAGTTTGAAATTCATAGATCACATTTCCTTGCACAGACTCTGACAAAATAAGAATTTAATGGAAATAATGAAGAATGAAAATGATTCACGTTGTAGGTAAATGTTGAATTAATAATTCATTATTCTACTAAGAATTTTGAGTTAATAAAACTTCTTTTTTTAAACTGAATTTTCTTGTACGAATTATGTAATTAAATAGTATTCATTTAGGCGTAAGACGTAATTTTTCAGTTAAACCTTTACTGGCACGCAAAGATCAGTCTAAACCTTTACTGGCACGCATAGATCAGTCTACACCTTTACTGGCACGCATAGATCAGTCTAAACCTTTACTGGCATACATAGATCAGTCTAAACATTTACTGGCACGCATAGATCAGTCTAAACCTTTACTGGCACGCATAGATCAGTTAAACCTTTACTCGCACGCATAGATCAGTCTAAACCTTTACTGGCACGCATAGATCAGTCTAAACCTTTACTGGCACGCATAGATCAGTCTAAACCTTTACTGGCACACATAGATCAGTCTAAACCTTTACTGGCACGCATAGATCAGTCTCAAACTAAAGCATGTTTGTTTGTGCTCCATTGCTTTAAAACATCTCGAAAATGTTCAGAAACTGAAAAAAAACAACACAACATATCTTTTTTTTTCAGAATTGTTCAAGTTATCTCGGAATCAAGATTATTATGTATCGGTATATGTGTCGCGTTCTGAGAAAACTGGACAAAATGCATGTGCGTAAAGTGTCATCCCAGATCAGCCTGTGCAGTCCGCACATGCTAATCCGGGACGAACTTTCCGCCTTAACTGGATTTTCGCTAAGAAGAGACATCATTTAAACGAAAAATTCCATAAAAGCGGAAATTGTCGTCCCTGATTAGCCTGTGCGGACCGCACAGGCTAATCTGGTATGACAATTTACGCACTAGCATTATGCCCAGTTTTCTCAGAACACGACACATATTAGCAACGACTAAAAACTCGGATGTGAATATAATAATAAACCAAGTCGCTCAGAACTAAAAAACGATTTTCATTCACGCAAAATCATCTGTTAGTTTTTCTTATTTTTCAAATATTAGCGTTAAAGTACACTTGTACATATGTTTCAAAATGTTCCATTAATGTTTGTATTATTTATAATTACACTCATTTAGGGTATAACATATTTAGTTTTCAATCATATTTGCTAAATTTCTTTTTACATATAAATACAGAATGATAAACAGCGATTTAAAGTTAACGAAAACATTTTTAGCCAACATACCCGATTTTTGGAGTTGTTAATGGAAACAAAAACACACACATGCACGTTTTTGCCTAACACCCGTATTCAGGTGACAGTAAAGATGACGCTGTCCGGATGGCGTATCGGTCCGTTCTGATCGTTACTTTGACCCAGCCTGACCTTAATGACCCGGATCTCGTGACGTTCTCGGAAGAGGTCAAACGCAGGGCAAAACTACAGTACGGATATGTATTTGGGCCGAACGAACACGTGAGTGCAATGCTAGATGTGTCGTGTTCTGAGAAAACTGGGCAAGATACTTGTGCGTAAATTGTCATCCCATATTAGCCTGTGCAGTCCGCACAGGCTTATCAGGGACGACAATTTCCGCTCTTATGGAATTTTTCGTTTAAATGATGTCTCTTCTTAGCGAAAATGTAGTTTAGGCGGAAAGTGTCATCCCGGATTAGCCTGTGCGGACTGAACAGGCTTATCTGGGATAACACTTTACCCATAAGCATTTTGCCCAGTTTTCTCAGAACACGCCACAAATAAATTTCATGTTATCCATATTGGAATGTAAGCATACTAATCAAACAACTCTGTCAATGTAATGTCCATGTTTAATGTCCATGTTTAATGTCCATGTTTAATGTCCATGTTTAATGTCCATGTTTAATGTCCATGTTTAAAGAAAGTTTTGCCAATTAATGGTTTTCTCATGCTGAACCCAACTGTATCTACGTTAAAACTTGTATTTTCCATTTAAAGAATAATCGACTGCTCACTCTATATTCCTATTGAAATTTTCCAGCTTAATGCATTACCGTGATCCTTGAAAATATTGTTTATTAAGTTTTAACAAGATAAGCTAAAGATCTCTCTTGTTTTGCAATAAAGTGTGCATTTATAATGCAAACTGGCAAGTTTAAGGACACGTTTTTGTTATATACCGGTAATAACACAAATTGACGAATTGTCTTGTAATTTTGATTTAAAACAGTTATTTCAATCAGAGGAATACCGCAGTAAAATTTTTAAGCCGGTTGTCCTTAAATTGACTTGTTCACAGATTGTCGGAAATTACAATTTTCTAAAACAAATTGTCACAGATTCAACAAATAAAACAACAATATAACCCATGGTGCGAAATGACACCAGTGACGTACACTGATACTTAACATATTGCTTCGTTTAATAAATTATCATCATGTTACAAACGCGAAACGAAATATTATGTTGGTTTCGTTACACATTTGTACAGCATGTGACGTTCTTATCTCAAATATATATTAATGTATATGAAGGTTTATATGGCCGAGTAACGTTTTACCCATTTATGCCTAGCGTCTAGAAAAAAAGGCCTTTGCAAACAGCGTAGACCCAGATGAGACGCCGCATGATGCGGCGTCTCATCAGGGTCTGCGCTGTTTGCTTAAAGGAATTTCTGTAAGAAATATTCTAAATATAGAAATAAATATACTAGACATCCCTAATTTTGGAACTAAATTGATCCAATTTAGAATGATGGGATAGTCCACTAGGCATAAATGGGTTAAACGAGAGCCTGTTTTTGTCAGAAGAACACAGGTTCGATCCCCGCTAGCTGATAATCCTTTTTAACGTCTTTAATTCAATTATTGTCATTATAATTGATCTCTGCGGTTCCTTAGTTAAAATCTAGCAATTTAAGACATCAACTGACACACTTCAAATATTGCCCCAATCTGTGAACAAGTCTCTTTAAGTAAAGTCGACAAATCGAAGCAGCTTATATTTGTAACATAATCCGGTGGGATGCTTACGGGCCTGCCCCGCGATTCACAATTAAATGAATCTGATGTATATCCTAGCCGATATTGATCTGAACTGGAGAACATAAAATATGGCCCTCTTTATATCTAAAAAGCTCAAACTTACGTTGCTAGTAAATAATACAGATGTGATCCACAACAGATGTATAATATTCTGTAATAGGTAGTATCATATGCTTACATACAAATTGTCATGAAGTAAAAACTTATCCACCCATCCAATGCCAATTTCCCAATGGCTTTAACGGGTGGCTTTAACATTTCATCATTGAATCCAATTCGGCCATCTTATCCAAGTGGAAACCCCAAAATTTGGGACTTTTTTTATCATGGGCAACTTTGTTAGGTTTCATAAACTATTCATTAATGAATGTAAGGATTCATAATTTCGATGTTTATGGCAACCTTTACGGTTTTGTTGAGTGAAGTTCGCTATTTTAACATTTTCCCCTGATATACATCTGTTGATTTTAGCATATGTTTAATTTTCGTTGTCTAATACTATCCCACTTATTTCAAGTTCTTATCATATATATTTGCCCGTGACGTTACATATTGACGAATGTCAATACTGATACTTTTAAAAAGGATTTTACATTTAAAAAGGGAAATAAAACTAAGTATTATGTTCTTGTTATATTTTACCAGGTGAATTACTTCATCACGGCTTTCTACGACAGCGCCCTCTATCTAGCTAACGTCTACAACATCACGTTGAGCGAGGGTGGTGACGTCACTAACGGACATGTAGTCTCACAGAGACTGTGGAACAGTTCGTTCCAGGGTAGAATTGACTAACTAGCTCTTTGGCTCTCATAAAATCCATGCCGTTAAAACAAACCAAGTTAAGACAATCATTTATTTCAAATTGTATTTGTATTATTTAAAGTTTTGTGTTATGATTTATTTTTTATGGTAGGTATTTTCTTTTCACTTTAAATGTTTCGATGTATTCAAACTAAAATTGTTTTCGTCAAATAAGAAAAAAAAACTAACTGGAAATCATTCCAAAACTTCTTAGAGAATGTTTAATTCTGACGTCAATGTTTTAGCTTCAGGGACGTTACCCCTGCGAGGAGTTTGGCTTGTCACTTCTTCCAACGTTGTCATCGCACGTCCTCTAAATCCTAAATTAAATCGATTCACGTTCATACTTACGTATTGTCTAAAGCCGCTAATAAACAGCAGACACAAAACAAAATCACAAAACACATACTCATAATAAAGAATAAAAACATAAACGACCAACGATATTCACGTCAATGGCACGTTTACAACCGGGAAAAATACAACAGAGAGGAACAACTTAAAAAAACTCGCATCATTACAATTCAAATCCATTTGCAATCCAAGACCAATTGAAGGTTGACCATGTATTTGCCGTATCTGCTTTATATTTCTAGACGACATACCCTAGTTTCACGTTCAATTGTCGCCATCTTACCCCGCAGGTCTCACGGGATCTGTTGCTGTTGACGAGGTCGGCGAGCGCGTGGCAGACTTCGATGTGCTCCACATGGTGGAGGAAGAGTCACTGACGTTTAAGGTATCAACACTTAACACTTTGCTGTCCTCACAGGCTTATCAGAGAAAACCTTTTCCGCTTTAATGGAATTTTTCGTTCAAAGGAAAAGTCCCTTCTAAACTTTAATCCAGTCTATGCGGAAAGTGTCGTCCCTGATTAGCCTGTGCAGTCCGCACAGGCTAATCAGGGACGACACTTTCCGCACATGCGTCAAGCCCAGTTTTCTCAGAACGTGGCTCAGCATTAACTGATCCTACTTTTTCTAGAGGGTTATGATTGTAAGAAGAGCCAGATTATCAATTGTTTGTGTTTGATACTAGCTAGTTATGTCAAAAGAAAATTCGTTTAATTAAAACTATACAAAAACTGATTGTATCACCTGCAATTTTAGAATGGTCAAATGCAGTCACGATAGGGTGTTTTTTAAAGCATGCGCGCGCTTTGGATTACAATATGCGTCTTTGAAATGCGTTAACGCCCACGTGGTACACAATCCGGACATATCCAACTTTCTGTTCTATTAACGTTTCTACCCACATCACGAGTTCCTGAAACGTTACATCCAATTATCATTATTTACTACACTATTACTGTCTATCATTGCCCATGCTTTAGCAAATTGTATCTTCATTCCTATCAAGATAAATTTATTTGACTTAAAATAAAATTAACTGCATGTTTGTTTTACAGTTAATGCTCCCACTCTATTGATGCTGTACCTTGATCAATATGTGTCGTGTGCTGAGAAAACTGGGCAAAATGCATGTGCGTAAAGTGTCATCCCATATTAGCATGTGCAGTCCGCACAGGCTAATCCGGGACGACACTTTCAGCCTTAACTGGATTCACGCACAGAAGAAACATTATTTAAACGAAAAATTCCATAAAAGCGGAAATTGTCGTCCCTGATTAGCCTGTGCGGACTGCACAGGCTAATCTGGGATGACAATTTACGCACAAGCATTTTGCCCAGTTTTCTCAGAACACGACACATATATTCATAGTAGTAGATCATACTTGTTAAAATCTAACATGTCTCATGCCACTGATATTTTTATTGTTTATTTTTAGAACGATAAGCTTGTTATACTTAAATACAATCAATAATATGTTCTGTTATGTTGTGCTCCGTTCTGTTTTGTTCCGTTTTGTTCAGTTCTGTTCTGATATTCAGCTAAGCTAAGCGTCTGTTCAGTCAGCCGAGACAGTATCGATCTATATTTTCGGCGTTTTTCCGAAGATCATTGAACTTAAAGCGATACGTGTCTTATCATATAATTATATGTAGTGCAGATATTTTTAAATGGTTATTTATACCACAGTTCTACCAATCATTGATATATCTTTGATGATACGTATTTAAGTACTACTTGCAAATCAACATATAAAAATAAATGTATTGGTATTTTGTGAAAATGATCATCCTGATTGCCAAGAAATGCCCCTTGCAACGTATGTGGCGGGAGATCAGATTGAGATCTTAATGTCACGACCATAAATCTTTTGGATTAGGTCCAGTTGGAGGGTCAAGCTTAAGTTTATTTTCGCAAATGATTAAGCTACTGATACATTGCAACATACTATTTACTCTAAATATTGTTTGAAGTAATTAATTGCTCAATCTACATGCTGATTTTAATTTCACAAAATTTAATAGCGTCATAGAGATGTCGATTTATAGTGATGTCGATTTAATGTTGATATAAGTCTACCGAATAGTAAACCGATGGAACGAATTTCGCAGTCCTTATTATTATATTGTATAACCTCTTGTTTTTTTTTGTTTTTTTTTAAACTACTGGGTTTTAATGAAAACAAAATCGAACCATGTCTTTTTTAGACGCGTATGGGCCTCATTCTGGGAAAACATGGCTTAAGGCATAAGTGTAAAGTGTCGTTCCATATTAGCCTTTGCATTCCGCTCAAGCTTATCAGGGAAAGACACTTTCGATTTTAATGGTATTTTCGTAAAAGGAAATCTCTTTTAAACCCAAATTCATGTTTAAGCGGAAACTGTCGTCCCAAATAAGCCTGTGCGGATTGCATATTTTTATTTGTCAGATGGTGGGTCGATTCCTGGGTGCCACCCTTCGCTACACGAAAGTCCACGAGATTGACTGGGTCAATGGACAACCACGTGACCTCCCGTTCTGCGGCTTCGTTGGAGACCTCTGCGTTGTCAGTAAGAAATCGAGCCACGTCCGGGGTCGGAATTGACAAAATAAAAACTAGTCACTGGTTATAACGCTCTGGATGGAAATATAAAACCTATCTACGTGTTCTTCATATTTGTTTGACTTGAATATTAGCTCGGAATGTCAGTTAGTTCTTCGTCCCTGTGTTCATATGAAAATCGTGCACAGATTCAAAAGAACGGCGGGGCTAAACTTATGTGTTAAAAATAAACAATTCCCATTTGAATGCGTTACACCTATTTTGTCATTCTAAAATAACGCCGTTTCATAGTATACTGTAGATTCACTTATTTTCTTTGACATACAATTTCGTGGAATCATAAACTCTTACATTTTTTTTTGATCTTAAATTCATGGATATTTTATTATGTCTCACATAGGACGTCAGACTTGAAGTTTCGTTAGACTTTGATTCCGTGGTTGAAAAGACCCACAAAAATCCACGAACACAATATTGGTTTCACAGTATAATGATTTGGAAAAAAATGTATACATGGTCATGTGGTGAGTGTTTGAAGATATGAACGTTTAACCTTTTAAAGTCCTTTCTCAACATTGATTTGTTTCATGTATATTGTTTAAAGGGTGCTTTGAATTCAACATGTCCTATAAAGACACAGAGCCGATTGTTAGCATTAAACTACGCATACACTTTTAATATGGTCAATAGCCGCATTTTTGTTTAACCTCTCGGTTTACTGACTTTCGGTATCGGCTAACGATGAGAGTATTCCGCCCCCATACAGTTCTTAATTAGCCACCGCAATGAGAAGGCGACTACATTTTGAATTTCTGGATGTTTCTAATTATATCTAGATGATGACGGTGATCATTTGGGAGTCATGGTGACGACACCAATAGCAGCGATAACCATGGTGATAATGGCCATTGTTCTACTTTTGTACAGGTACAATACTAGTCGTACAGCACAATTAATTTTCTGATTAAAACCTTATTTACTACAATAGACTGAGCAAAATAAAACTATTTCATGGGTTATAGGCCTTCAAAGGCTCCTTGTGAGTTATCAGCATCGATGTAGTCAATATAATTAGAAGGAGTATAATAATGTAACTGAATATATTTATAGTATTAATTAGTTTTTGATTAGAGTTTTAATATTTTCTGTAAATGGCAAGTTATTGTATATTAAAAAAGTAATTTTTAATTCTCTCTGTACTTATGTATCACGTTTTCAACTGAAAATATACCATTAATTAGTTCTTTATTCAAGTATCCGTTACTCATTTTGTTTGCATATCAAAATATAACTAGTTTTTGTTACACTATGCCCACTTATTTCTTACAAAACAAAGACACAATTATTTTTTTTACTCGTTACCCTGTTTACATAACAATAAGACAATTATTACTGTTACATTATACTAATTCATATTTACAGAACAATGGAACTGTTATCATGTTTACACGTTACCCCCTTTATATTTTACGGCACAATGACACACTTATCATTGTAGCATGATTCCAACTTATTTTCACAGAACAATGAGGCAGTTATGATTGTTACTTTATACCCACTTAATTATTACAGAGCAATGACACAGTAATCATTTAAGCGTTGCATGTTACCCACTAATTTCTTACAGAACAATGACACAGAAACCATTGTCCTGTTACACGTTACCCACAAAATTCGTACAGAGCAATGACACAAATATTATTGTCAAACTACCAAATATAAAACGTTAGAAAAAATCCCGATCATATTAGCATACTTAAAAATAATTGTCGTTTCAAGTTCACATACATATTTAACCAATCACGTTAGACTGTAAACAATGTTCACATTATCTTTTTTTTATTTGCTTTTCTGATGGCTTCACATAACTCATTGATTCCCCAAGAATCAGTACTTCACAACGTTGCTCACGCACCGATAAGCAACAAAAAATACAACACAAAATCGATATTTAAATCTTGAAATAACTAAGTGTGGTTATACCAGTTATAAGTTATACCAGTTACAAGTTATACCAGTTTGGTTGTTGCAGGCGTATGAAGCGGCGGCACGCAATTGAGCGCCGGATGTGGCAAGTGTCGCTCGGCGAAATCGTCGTGCAGCGTCACATGACCGGAAGCTACTTTGGCTCCAAGATGTCGGCCTTCACGATCCCGTCGGTTAGTTTAATATGCGTCGGAAGAAAAAATACAGCTTCTTCTTTTTTTTTTAACGGCATATTATTAGCATGGTCTGTATCACCGCACTCTTTACAACTCAAAGTCCGTGATCAACACCCACGTGAATTCATGAATCAGTTATTTAAAACGCTTATACAAATGAATGAGTGATAATAGATGAGAAACTGGAAGCTCATGAACTATGAGTAAATTTATGAGTATTTACTTGGATTTAAGTCGGGTCTTTTTATTTAAATCCTTTCATAGATAAAAAGCCGCATTAACGAAGCGCGTTTGTACATTAATTTACTGACACATAGTCTGCTGAATAAAAAATTCTATATTCAAGTTTAATAAACTCCGTAATAATTACCGGCATAAATGATTTTGGTTAGCACTATAATTTTCAAATTAAAATTATGCGCCACCCAAAAGATGCAAATATTTAAAAAAAAAAAAACTATTAACGTATCCCCTTTCCTCCAGAACAATAGCGACGAAGGACACCGGGCGTACATCGAGATCGGCTACTGCCGCGGACAGAAGGTCGCCATCCGCACCCTGCACGCCAAGGCGCTCGTCGTCACGGAGAAACTGCAGCGGGAACTCTATGAGGTAACACACTTATCGCTCACAAAAAAATGAGTCTCGTTCTGGGAAAGCTGGGCTTAAGGCATGTGCGTAAAGTGTCGTCACAGATGAGCATATGCAGTCCGCATATGCTAATCTGGGACGACAGTTTCCACTTAAATGATATTTTTTTTTCGTTTAAAGGAGGTCTATTCTTTACGAGAATCCAGTTTAGGCGGAAAGTGTCGTCGTTGATAAGCATGAGCCCTTTTGACGCAACACTCGATATTTAACTCCACATTATGTCGCGCAAATATGTGTCGTGTTCTGAGAAAACTGGGCATAATGCATGTGCGTAAAGTGTCGTCCCAGATTAGCCTGTGCAGTCCGCACAGGCTTATCAGGGACGACACTTTCCGCCGAAACTGGATGTTCGCTAAGAAGAGACATCATTTAAACGAAAAATTCCATAAAAGAGGAAATGTTTCATCCCTGATTAGCCTGTGCGGACTGCACAGGCTAATCTGGGACGACACTCTACGCACATGCATTATGACAATTTACGCACAAGCATTATGCCCAGTTTTCTCAGAACACGACACATATAGTGACATTGTCGACTGTCTACACAGATCGCATACGCACGATGCATGAAGATGACCACAGAAGCACGACAGTTAATTGACCAAATATCGCGTGTGACTTGTCGCTTTGCAATAGATTGTGTCCCATTGAATGTCGTGCGTTGCCATCATGCAATTTGTGTCGACAGACAAAAAAATATAACAAAGGCATTAAGCGATAGCTAATCGAAATCGAATCGTACTGAACCGTCGCAGGTCATTTCAGTTGTACAGAATGTCTCATCAGAATGTCGCCAAATTTGTCGGCGCATGCGTGATAGGGGATGGTTGTCGTGTGCTCATGGAATATTGTGCGCGTGGCAGTCTACAGGTAAGCAGTTCTTATATAATAAATTATCGGATATCATTATAAAATGGTATCCGTTTTTTTTCTTCTTTTAACTATCTTATCCCTGTGTACAAACAACGCTCAGCCAATGTTATCTACTAATGGAAGTTCCAATTATACAATATAAGTTGATATGGTATGTGATTTTGGTATGTGATTTTGAAAATCCTATANCCCCCCCCCCCAAAAAAAAAAAAGAAAACAGAAAAAAACACATCATTTTATGGAGTAAATCTAGTTTGTGGATTTTAAAATATTTTTTTATATAGAAGGAATATGTTTTGCATTTCTTGTTAATCTATTTTACATGTTAGATGAATGTTTATTTCGTGTTCGACAGTGGTAAGGATCGTAATAAAAACATCTAATTACAAATTACAATAGAACGTTAAAAGTTATGTTGAAACTTTTTGTTATAGTTTTTTGAAATAGAAACTATTCACCTTTATTATTGTTTATCAACGTACGTAAAATGAATTGTCTTGCGAGACTTGTTGATCACACCTTTTAGTTGATCACACCTTTTAGTTGATCACACCTTTTAGTACTTTCATTTACAGAACATAACTACTGTTATTCTCTTGATATTTCGTCTGCAGGATATCTTGCAGAATGACAGCATCGACCTGGACTGGCACTTCCGGTACTCCCTCATAAACGACATCATTAAGGTTCGTCTATTCGCATGTAAAACCCAACCATCGGCAATATACGTGATTTACGAACATAAAATAAACACAATAAGGTCATTAAGGGTTCTGAAATGTGTCATGCAACATGGTAATTATATGTGTCGTGTTCTGAGAAAACTGGCCAAAATGCTTGTGCGTAAATTGTCATCCCAGATAATCCTGTGCAGTCCGCACAGGCTAATCAGGGACGACAATGTCCGCTTTTTTGGAATTTTTCGTTCAAATGATGTCTCTTCTGAGCGAAAATCCAGTTTAGGCGGAAAGTGTCGTCCCTGATTAGCCTGTGCGGACTGCACAGGCTAATCTGGGACGACACTTTACGCACAAGCATTATGCCCAGTTTTCTCAGAACACGACACATATAATGTTCTCAAAATATGTGATGTCTCATGTATTGCTAAAGTACATAATTGTTAAATGAACGTATCTTCCTTTGTAAGCTCAAATTCTTTAATCAGTCTCGTGTTGCATTTAAGTATTCTTTTTTAAAAATGCATATGAATATTTTTAACTTTGTTAATTTGTAAACACTGTAAACGTGTCAAAGAGGTTTTTTTATCGTGTGTTTAAAATGATTTATTTCGAATAAATTACAAGTATTTTTGGAAAATGCACATACATTTCATGTGGTCTATTAGTGGAAAACATCAAGGTGTTTGAACAATAATAAAGTGCCCAAGTAATATACCTTTGTCATGTGATTATCTTAATGGGAACTGGTCTCAATTAAGAAGTATAGAAAATGCCTTTCTTATAAATTGAAGAAATATATGACCTATTCGAGGCTGGGTTCATTTTCGAGACATCTGAAACACATTCGAGACTCTTATTCGAGACTTATTTGAAACGCATTCAAGACACCTATTCGTGACATAATCTCTATATCTGAGACCCATACGTGCTATCGCCCCAGGGGATGGTATACCTGCAAGCCAGTCCTATACACGTGCACGGGCGGCTCACGAGCACCAACTGCGTCATCGACAGCCGCTTCCTACTCAAGATCACCGACTACGGACTGCCGACGGTGTTCGCCGGCGAACGGGAGAAGGAAGGGACACAAAATGCAGACGTCGTGTTAAACAGTAGGACAGACTCGTATTTTATCTTTTGCGATAATATTTGAGCCGCGTCGTGCGAAAATTGGTCTTATGACATATGCAGCCAGCGTAGCTCCAGTCCAGCCTGTGTATTCGCATAGTTTGATCAAGAGCTGTAAAGTCACACAATGTTTCGTGGTCTTATAAGCGGCCATTATGACTCCTCATCAGAGCATAAGGATGCAAAGGCATACATGGAGTTACACTGCTCGGATATGTCGTTAACCCCATTTTCGTACGATGCTGCTCATTTATGATTGTGATAAACATCGCCTAGAAAGAATTCTGCTGTTAATGTTTTTAAGCGAAAAAAAACGTGAACACCATGGTTATGATTGAAGATAATGTTTAAAATTACATTGATTGGAGGCCGCAAGCATTGACAAAAATGCAAGTCTACCCTACTTCGTGGGCTACATTATGGCGTAAAAATAGTTGTTTGTTTCCACTTACCCGAGTTATCCTAATTTTTGGTAAAGACACTCAATTTGTGTTTGGTATTTGATTTTTTTAATAACTCCGTCTCATTCAATCATATTCGCTGAATTGATTATAACATTAATGTTAAAGAAAAAATATTGCAAAGAGGTTAAACCATTTCTGTCATGGAATTTTCTTCTTAAAGTGGGATCTAACTCGTGTTTAAAAAACGCAAAAAAAAAGTTTGGCCGACCGACCTAGATTCTACAATAAATTGTTAGGATAGGTAAGTCGAAACAATCATCAATTTATTTGGTTTATACTCGTGTTCATGGTTGTTACATTGTCAGTATCCCATATTTTGTTATTGCAAAAAAAGTTCAACAAAACGGTGAAAGGTCTTTATCCCATTCATTTTCAGAGCTAATGTGGACCGCCCCTGAACTATTACGTGACATGACGTCATCATTTAGTGTTCGACAGTCTCAGACTGGTGACGTGTACTCATTCGGCATCATTGTGCACGAGATTGTCACACGTGAAGCGCCGTGGGACGACACCGGATATACCAAAATGGGTATTTACCCTACGTGAAGCTGCTTGTTACTTTCCCTTTAGCGTTCATCATTTATCACAGCCACTGTACTTCGCATGCTTTATTTTAATGCACACGAAGGAGGGCTTACTACAGTTTCTTGTTCGGCATTATGTACTGTCGCCATAAAAAGCATGTACGTCGAAGGAATATGTCACATATTGTGACACGCCATATATGACGTCCCAGTTGTTAGAAAATGATTCTTAACAATTGTAAAGGGCCTTATTCGCATAACTTGTTTTTTTTTGCACTACGTCATTTAACGTCTGGACTTTTGAATAACTGATAAAAAGTTTGTAAGTTCGCGATCGGTTTACTCGCGTCTGTCGTTTTGCTACTCGACAGGTATCTGAACACCGGTAGTTGTAGTTTCGTGTTTAATTTAAGTGACACATAGTACATTCATCATATCTTAACATCTGATCCACTTATAAAGATGGTTATAATTTTAAATAAAATTGGAAATGATTCAGGAAATGTCAATAATGCTGTACTACCAAGTCATGCCAATAGCTTACCAGCACTTAATTGACACGTATCGCGAACAAACCACGCAAGTGGTTCTATAGCTAAGTGTCTGTTTGCCTGTGTGTCCTTTTTTCTACACATATATTTACACGGATTCTTTCAGATATAGTTAAGCAGTTGATAGAGAGACGGGACGGAGTGTTCCGGCCGACGTCATCACCGGAAACTGAATGCCCGTTCGAATTGCGCATGCTTATGGAGCAGTGTTGGTGTGAGGACCCGGATGTGAGACCGAACTTCCCCATCATCGATAACAAGTTCCGCAAAATCAGAGCGTATGTTAAATAAAGTTTCTTATTATTATGATTTCGTAGAAAGATTCGTCTTTCTCCTTCACCTCCTTATTGTCATCATCTTTGTCATCATCATCATCGTCGCCGTAATCATCATCATCATCATCATCATCATCATCATCATCATCATAATCATCATCATCATCATCATCATCATCATCGTCAACAACATCATCATCATCATCATCATCATCATCATCATCATCATCATCATCATCATCATCTACAACATCATCATCATCATCATCATCATCATCATCATCGTCATCATCATCATCATCATTATCATCATCATCATCATTATCATCATCGTCATCACCATCATCATCATCATCACCATTATCATCATCATCACCATACTTGATGACAAGTCATTGACCGACCTTCTTTATAACTATCAATAAACTTCCTTTATCAGGTCTTCTATAAATAAAACCTGTTTCACATATGTATTGTAAATAATGATAAAAACGTGACTTGCCCTTTATATGGGCTAATTTGAACACGCACGCAATTAGTGTTGAAATTGTGGAAACATGTACACAACAATAAGTCATGCGATACGTGCATGTTCAAGAAATGCTTTGCTTGTAAAATGTACCACAGTTTTCCTGATTGATGAGTTTTGTTTTATTTTCCGGGTTTGGTTCGAATACTAGACATGAATCATGGAAATCTCAAATTTGATAAAATACGCGTTAAATAATAAGTTACTTTGTTCTATCACTCAAAGCGTTATGTCGTATGGCACAAATATTCTGTAAAATGTTTAACATATGTCTGATTGTGTGTGATGTATAATGTCCAGGAGACATAGGACTTACTTTAAAAAAAAAGTTGATGTTGGGTTCTGTACGATTATTGGATGACATGTATTGCGCGTCACTAGCGTGTGTGCCATTGCTCGTCATGACAATTCGCGACGTCGCGACACATACCGTCGGATGTGAATTCATGTTCAGAACACACAGATAACTACAGAAACCGAATACGTACACTTTCGACCAATAGCATACTAATATTGTAATTAAGAACCATAAGGACACCTGTGTTAATACTATTTACTGCAATAAACATGTTATAACGTCATTTTATGGTGCTTAATACTTCATTTGTATGTATAGAAGGTCCCTTTGATGTGTTAAAGTACATACACTTTAACTCACACTAAACAGAACAGTCTATTTCCTATTTTCACAGAGGCAAGTCCGGCAACCTCCTGGACAACCTGTTAGAGCGGATGTCGCAGTACGCGGACAATCTTGAGGCGCTCGCAGCGGAGCGCACCAAGCAGTACGTCGAAGAGAAGAATCGCGCCGAGGAACTGCTACTTCGTCTTCTACCGAGGTAAGAACTGCTACTTTGTCTGGTACTTTGCGTATATTATCGATGTAAGAACTGCTTCTACAGAAGTAATAACTGCTAATCCGTCTGATACCGCGGTAAGAACTTCTACTACGTATGCAACTTGGTAAGAACTGCTACTACGTCTGCTACCGCGGTAAGAACTGCTACTTCGTCTGCTACCGCGGTAAGAACTTCTACAACGTCTTCTACCGCGATAAGAACTGCTACTACGTCTTCTACCGCGGTAAGAACTGCTTCTACGTCTGCTACCGCGGTAAGAAGTGCTACTACGTCTGCACCTTGGTAGGAACTGCTACTACGTCTGCTACCGCGGTAAGAACTGCTACTACGTCTGCTACCGCGGAAAGAACTTCTACTACGTCTGCTTACGCGGTAAGAACTGCTACTACGTCTGCTACCGCGGTAAGAACTGCTTCTACGTCTGCACCTTGGTAAGAACTGCTACTACGTCTGCTACCGCGGTTAGAACTGCCACTACGTCTGCTACCGCGGAAAGAACTGCTACTACGTCTGCTACCGCGGAAAGAACTTCTACTACGTCTTCTACCGCGGTAAGAACTGCTTCTCCGTCTGCTACCGCGGTAAGAACTGCTACTACGTCTGCACCTTGGTAAGAACTGCTACTACGTCTGCTACCGCGGTAAGAACTGCTACTACGTCTGCTACCGCGGAAAGAACTGCTACTAAGTCTGCTACCACGCTAAGAACTACAGAGATTATAACTGTTCCTTCGCGTACTATTAAGGTCAGAACTGCTGCTCCGTCTGTTCTTAGGAAAGAACAGTTACTGCTGCTCCTTCGGCTATTTATGTTAAAATAACTGTTCGGTCTGTTACCAAGGTAAAAATTGTTGCTCCGTCTTCTATTGAGGTAAAAGTTGTCGCTCCGTCTGCTACTGAAGGGATAACTGCTTCTGCGTCTATTACCGAGGTTATATCTGCGACTTCTTCTGCAACCAAGGTTAGATCATAATATTCATAAATTGACTGTGGGCATTCTGTTTTGCCATGCGATATACTGTGAACATTTTCAGGTCAGTTGCGCGTCAGCTGGAGAGCGGAAACGCCGTCGTACCGGAACTCTACCAGTGCGCAACCGTGTACTTCAGCGACATCGTCGGCTTCACTACCCTCGCCGCCAGAAGCACCCCTATTCAGGTGCGTCGTCTGTTAAAGTCACATTGTTAGCGATCAATCTCAACTTAGGTTTTACGTGAATTTATAAAATAGTATCTTGGTTGCCTTTCAGTTTGTTACATGATTTTAAATGAAAGGACATGGGGCGTCGATTATATCCTAAATACTAGTAAAATACAAACAAAAGTCAGGTTAAAAAGTGTTAAAAAAATATTTCATCATTTCGACCTTTTCTGTCATGTTACGAAAGTAAACAAAAGAAAACGATAAGAAACAAATGACACCATGAAAGTCACCAAATAACGACAATATACTTCGCGTGTTTGCTGTATTGAACAATTTTGAAATACAACAAAATGTATCGGATGGGTTGTTATTTCGTTCGTGTTGGTATGATGATGAGATAACAGCTGTAAAACATGATATGCACAACATTTCTATAAATACCGCTGTGAATGTCGCGATTCGGGCGTTTCCAATGATGATACTTTCAATCCTTTGATTTCTTTTTTCCAGGTTGTGGACTTACTGAACGATTTGTTTACACTGTTCGACCAGACAATAGACGCGTATGACGTCTACAAGGTAGCTTACCAAACTTCCGTTCTTACGGTTAAATTCATGTTCAAATTGGTTACAACGAAAACGCGTTTGACTATTTTTTCATTAATCTGAGTAACCAGGTGTAAGTGAGTAACCAGGTGTAAGTGAGTCACCAGGTGTAAGTGCATTACAAGCGTTTCAATTTAATACAAAAGATGTGGTTTTGACTACAATGTACACATTTTCCTTTTTTTGATTGTTAAATGCTATATATAGAGTTTTAAGCTTTAATTTTTTATACGCGTTTTATGGGAGTATCTACGGCGGTCGGGCGGCCAGCGTGCAGGACGATACGCGCTCTGTGGGTATACTAACTTGGCAAGTTCGATAACCAGCCAGATCCCCTGAAGCACGTTTGAATTATGGCCCTTAAATTGTAAAAACTTGCCAAATTAACCTTTTCTGCCCTAATACTCATATAGTTTTAAACATATCATCAACATATTGGGTGACAATGTTTGTGGGCATAAACGCCCACCAAGTTCGATTACCAGCAAGATCGCCTGAATAATTTCTGGATTACGGCACGTGAACTAAAACAGATATGGCAACATTTTCAATAACCGCTTATCACTCAAATAGTTTCAATCGTGTCATCATTATTAATCTTGGTCACAATCTGTGTGACAAATCTGTATACAAATATCGACCAAGAACGATAATCAGCCGGATCGCCTCGATTTATATTTAAAGAAATGCTAATTAAATATATTAACCGCTTGAAATGCCCTATTTTGATACAGGTGTACAAATGTTTTACACATGCATGTTCTTTAGGTGGAAACCATCGGAGACGCATACATGGTTGTCTCGGGACTTCCGGTACGAAACGGGGATGCGCACGCGACCGAGATATCCAGCATGGCGCTGGACATGATGAGGATAATCAAGAACTTCACCGTTCGAGATCGGCCCGAACATAAGATGAAAATCCGAGCAGGCATTCATTCGGGTAGTTGGGAATAGAAATACTAATATCCGACGACATCTGTATTTTATAATGGTGTTCTCCGCACTGCAATGTCTGCAAGTTGAAAAGTTTTGAATGCTGTTTGCATCAGCAAACGCCACTTTTAAAACAATTCTTGCTGCAGAGGTCGTTGTATTTCACGTAATATGATTAACACAATGCTGTTAGAATATACTAGTACTCAGCATTGAAAACGTATAGAAACATATTCGACAACCCACCATCTTTCAAATTGAAACGTGTTTTATGCGCTGCTTTCAACAAGATTATAAAATTACATATATTTTACAAAATTCCGTGTTTGGTTAGACAGCATACGTGCTTATTATAATAAACCCCCTTATGTATCGTTCAGCAAATAATAAATTGACCAATGTACACATACCGGTAAGTACCTTTTTCAATGCACCCCGTGTGCAACGTTCAACCAGTTTCTGTTACAAGATATGGATAGTTGATTTGTTGATACGCGTATATCGTTGCTAGGTCCCGTGGTGGCAGGAGTGGTGGGCAACAAGATGCCTCGATATTGCCTGTTCGGGGACACCGTCAACACAGCGTCACGTATGGAGTCCACGTCAGAGCGTACGTTATCATCTTCAGTTTGTAATCCTCAGTATCAGCACGTACATATGTAGCTGTTTTTCAATGCACATTATTATGTTATGTTTAAATTACTTATAATGTAGCACTATTAAGATTTTTTGATAAATTTTGAAAAAGAGATGTTAATGTGCTAAAGATGATGGCGTTAATCAGAAAACATGTTTTTGTTTATCTACCAATATTTTAAATAGTATACATTATGATAATTAAATATCAAATTTTACATACACAGCTTTGAAAAGTTTAATAATACAAATTTATGAAATGCATCTTCATAGATGTAGATTGTAGTTACTCTTGTGACACGTGTCTTTGATTGACAGCGCAGCGCATACAACTGACGGAGGCGACGAAGTTGCTTCTGGACGTTCATCCGGACTTCGTCACCAGCACACGTGGCCTTCTCGAGATCAAGGTAGGCCCGGATGTGCCACATTGCGGAGTCTTACAGTCCGCACAGACTAATCAGGGACGACACTTTCCGCCTTAACTAGATTTTCGCGATAAAAAAGACACTTCCTTTAAACGAAAATGTCTATTAAAGCGGAAAGTGTTGTATATAACCTTTACTTACGTCACTTTTCTGGTTAGGCGTGGAACGGCTCATATAATTATTCCCACGGTCACATACTGTATGATCCACGTTCTCAGAAATCGGTCTACTATTAGTGGTAGTCTGCAATTGTTTCTAAATATTTCAGGGTAAAGGTCAAATGGTGACGTATTGGCTTGAAGGAATGACGTCATCACAGAAGAATCGCCCTTAAAACAGTTGGCAGGAAACTGGGACTTTTTTGCAAGATTTATTACATGTTTTGTCTAGTCATAGCGTTATTGTGCGTCGGTTTCGTCTGTATTCGACACTCAATTTCTAACAAGTTGTGATTATTTTCGTCTTCGTTGCCCCTCGATTAACTACGTACTGGCTGTATTATGGCTACTCTACCGGAAGTTACATTCAACAGCGTAGCACAGCGTTATTACGTAAAGCTGCATGGTCGAACTCCTAAGCAAAACTACAGTGATGCGTGACGTAGTTAAAACTGTGTTGAACCTTATATACATGACATGCATTATAACTTTATTATCCCCACGCTTTTAAAGCGTGGGGATATTGTATTGATCTCCGCTTTTTTTTTTATCGGACCATATTTCCTCCTACACTATTAGCACTAGAACCTACACACATGGTAGCTATGAGCATATGTGCGACGGTGACGGAATTTTGATCTGACCCCTGGGTCAAAAGTTATGGGTAAATAAATGGGTAAAAAAACTCATTTTACTAACAACATGCGACGCACATGATAATAACTTTTGACCCAGGGGTCAGATCAAAATTTCAAACGGTGCACCGTCGCACATATGCTCATAGCTACCATGTGTGTAAGTTTCAAGGTTCTAGTGCTAATAGTGTAGGAGGAGATAGAGAAGAATGGGGGTTGGGGTGGGGCCCAAAATTTTGTTTTAACATAACTTCTTCATTTATTCACCAATTGACGTGAACATCTCTTATGTCAACACTGTCTATCTCGAACATCCATGTCGCGGCGTGGGTATACGCGTCGGCATCTGCCGCGCCATTTCTAGTTTCAAATTAATGTGAATCTTTATAAGAATAATCTGTTCAGGAAAGCGATTTTGAAAAAAAAATGAGAACGATAAAGGGACTTATTTCACTGATAATCTTCAAAATTGTATCAAAAAGCATTACATCAATATTCAAATTGTTTGATTATTGAACCATGTACCTGCCAACGTGCCTTATGTTGCGGCCCGTTACTACAACACTGGACTACTAATCTGGCTTCGAGTGTGCAATGTAGGAAAACAAGACTGGGTAATTATTGCGCATGACAGCAGCCGAGCCCACGGGTATCTTCAAGGACAAATAACTAAGAAATAAATGGATCATTGCATGTAATGTACGAGTCTTGCACATAACTAAGGAACATGTGGATCGCTGGGCATGAAAATTGTATCTTGCAAATCTACACTTCGTGGTGATAACATATTTCAAGTATTAGTTTAATTGCTTGAGAAATTTAGAAGCAGTTTTCTCCACAATCTTATAACATTTTATTCAGACAGACTTTGCGCTCAGCTGTTTAACTAAAAAAAACATTGCATAAATATTTGAACCAGTACTGTGGTGATAATGAAATAAAGGATGCTCATTACCTTGTTGGAATAGCGAATAAAATGGTTCACTAGAATGCATTACTGTGTGTAGTCTGGTTCACTAGAATGCATTACTGTGTGTAGTCTGGTTCACTAGAATGCATTACTGTGTGTAGTCTCATATTGTTACAGTTTAATTGTTTTGTTGTTGTGGATTAATTGCATTATTAATTAAGGCTAAACATTGCTTGTCTTAAAAGCAGATATATATATATAATTGTTGTTGATATTGTTATTATGAATGTGTTATTGTTTGGATGTTTTAAATAAAAACTAGAAAATATGAGGTTTCTATTTGGCGTACATCACGGCAAAACAAACATATATGGTTTCACACATATATACCTCAAATTAATAATCTAATACAAAGTGATGTAAAATCTCTGAACAATAGAATCAAAATCATGTCAGATGCATATACCAGGATTTATTTTTAACCCTTTGCATGCTGGGAAATTTGTCATCTGCTAAAATGTCGTCTGCTAAATTTCTAAAATTAGCATTTTCTTTGATTTTTTTTCAAAGAATACTATCAGAATAGCAAACAGTTTGGATCCTGATGAGACGCCACGTTCTGTGGCGTCTCATCTGGATCCAAACTGTTTGCAAAGGCCTTCAAAATCCGGTTCCAGCGCTCAAAGGGTTAACATGACCATACAATATGACATGTCATTCACAAACAATAATGTTAAGTGTGCACAATGAGAAGTAAAACATCAACACACCTGGTATCACCACAATATAAATAAACGAAATGCAACAAAAATACAAGTTTCATATTATTGCACACAACAGACAAGCACAATTAGATAGCCCTTCTCCCACATAACAAAGCGTTCCTCATAGTTTTTGTTTCTACTATAAAGTACATTCTTATTATTTTTTTATAATTATATATTTCAATATAGGGATGGCAACAAATAGACAATTCTTATTTAAATATTCACTTATCTAAGAATTCAAATACACTATCGATCAGTTGGTTGGTAATAAGAGACTAATAGTTCCTGTATATGTACTTAGTATGCTTATTATATATAAAAACACAACATCACATAAAGAAACAATTATTCGAAGTGCAAAAAAATATTCAAATACCTATTTCAAATAAATCATTGATCACAGTATATAAATGTGAAGCAAAATCACAATAACAGCAAAAGAGACTTAACTTATTAAGCTGTAACACTATTCCCATATCTAAAAACTATCAGCATCAGTTCTTAAAGGATTTGCCTCAAAGATGAATAAACGAAGCACATTGATTCCAGTACAGAGCAGTTTCCTTTGCTACCTTGCAGTTAGTATACTTACATACCTAATATATAGTTATTATATTACAATATATTTCAGCAAATACACTGAAAGTAAAGCATCTGACAGCAAGTTTTTTTTTTTAATAATAACTACAAAATGGACACGATTTTCAAAACCACTAAAGTACACTTCAACAGAAAAGTAGGTAGATTTCTTCAGAAAAAGCCATACATAAATGATTTAATTATTCTATTAAACTCTAATCCAGCGGTTTCTTTGTAAATTTGGCTTGTTCCAGCTTTGTGAGAGTTTCATCCCATTGCACAAACTGCTTGGAAAGAAGGTTTACCTGTTTATTTGTTAAGGATGACAAAGTATACATTTGGAAATGATAATATTACATAAAATCACATTATTAATATTTTGTGCATACAATAAGAAATGCTAATCGTATGACAGATGAGTGATAAAACACTGAAGTACCCATCAAGAGGTCCCCAGTAACACTGAAGTACCCATCCAGAGGTCCCCAGTTAAATTTCCGATGGCGGCACTCAATTTCTGAAATGCTTATAGTGTTTTTCAACCAACTAGGGGTGTACTGGTAAGAAATCCCAATAATCTTTCATGGTTTAACCTTGACCTCCAGGTTTACTAATCACATCACACAAGGCTCAACATGGAAATACAGGTAAGTTCACACAGCAAAAATATTGTTGAACTTCAAGGCATGCATAAGGTTATGTGGGAGTAATTTACTACCAAATAGTCAGAAAACCTCCTAATCATGGCGATATGAGTCATGCTCTGGGAAAACCGGGTTTAACCCTTTGCATGCTGGGAAATTTGTCGTCTGCTAAAATGTTGTCTGCTAAATTTCTAAATTTAGCATTTTCTTTGATTTTTTTTCAAAGAATTCTATCAGAATAGCAAACAGTTTGGATCCTGATGAGACGCCACGTTCTGTGGCGTCTCATCTGGATCCAAACTGTTTGCAAAGGCCTTTAAAATCCGGTTCCAGCGCTCAAAGGGTTAATGCCTGTGCTTGAGGTATCATCACAGATAAGCCATCTGAAGTCTGAACAAGCTTATAAGGGACGACACTTTCCGCTTTAATGCATTTTTTTAAAGGAGTGTCTTCTAAATGAAAATCCAGTCTAGGGAAAACGGGTTGCATCTGGAAAACAAATGTATTAAGCCTGGTTATCCCAGAGACTGTCTTGTATATATCACAAAACAGCACTATCCACCATAGTTTCATGTTGAACGACACAATGGTGAAGTTTGCAATAATGTACACCATGTCACTAGGATGTCACTACATTCTCAATATTTTTGTACTGCCCCTCAATACTGGTTGAACATAGGACATTGACATTCTTAAACAAATAAAAGCTTTTCCCCAGACAAAACAGCAGTCCCCTATGGTACAGTTTGTAAAATATGGCTCTCTATCCACATAACAAGTTTCATCAGGATCCAGATGTTAGTTTTTCAATTATTTTGCAAACATAACATATGTAATCTAAGCAACCACAATTTATGTGTGATGAAAATGAAGAAGAAAATACAAGCACATTTCCCATATGGCCCTCTATCCATAAACCAAGTTTCGTGAAACTAGCTTGATTACTTTTTGAGGGTTTAATCATAGGATCCCGATTTCAGCTATTAAGTATTTCTGTAACCATAGCAATTTTGTCCAACAAAAACTGAAATAAAAGTCATATTCCCTGTTTGGCCGTCTTTTCACATATCAAGTTTCATTAACCTAGCTTAAGGTTACAGTATACAAATTAATTGACATATGATTTTCATGAAGAGATGTTTTTAGTTAAAGACACTCATTATGATATTGTTTTCTTGAACTGTGTGCAGGGAAAGCATTGATGTTCACCAAGAAATCAATGTTATATTTTAAGAACCGAGACTACAGTGGGAAATTACGCGAAGGCGGGTAACACTCAACTAAAATGTAGCTGGAACAACTGTAAAATAAAAAAGAGTACTTTGATACATTACAGATCCAATTTTTTCTAACATACCTCATGACATACCTTTTGTTATTTATTAAATGTATTCAGCTTGAAATGCTCTTTTAGAAAAGGTAGGTTATGGAGATCCCTATGTGCAATATGTTGACTTTATTTTTCCTAAATATGAAGGTTTTTCATTGAATTACATAAGAATCAGAATTAGTATACTGTGACCGAAAGTGCCTTTTGAGTTATTACAGGATCCACATTTGGACAGACAGACGGACGCACTGATGGACCAGGGCTTAACCAATAGTCCACTCCATTTACACCTGTAGGGGACTAATCATTTTAAACTAAAGGGTACATGTACATGTTGAATAATCTAGTTTTAGTTTGAGAATTTTGCCAGTGATGTGTCAGAAAAAAGGTATATCCAAGCCAGTGAAGGTTCATGATATTGTTGTACACTGTTAAACTGCAGTTTTAGTTTGAGAACTTTAAAAGAGATAACGATGTGTGTAAAAAAACAGCTCTAACCATGCACGCAAGGAAACGTAGTTTCAACTTGAGATAAACTTTCTGGCCAAGCGGATTTATGTCACAACAAATCCCCCTACATATGCTATTGAAGGATACAATGTTGTTGTATCTAGTGAGTAGCTCGTACGCCTGCTCAGACATGTGACCTGCCTGGTCCTGCTGCTGTAGCTGTACCTGGCTCAGCTCCTGCAGGCGCCCACCCAGACCCGGCACCGCTGAAATAGAAACACAGGCCTGTGAACAGCTGGTGCTATTGTATCGACCTGCTATTGTTGCAACACATATGATATTTATAAGCGTATTTGTTTTTCATTGTTTAATATGTAGGCAATTTCAGGGGAAAAATGGATCATCTGCAGAAATTTCTATGACATTCTAGATGGAAATTACGTAAAGGGAAAAAGGCCAATATTTGGCGGGTATCAAAGAAGGAAAACAAACCCTGCTAAGGATCGAGTTATGTTATGGTTAAAGTCTACTCAATTAAAATACTCAAATAGAAATGTATGCCTTTGGAGCAAATCAAGCAGTCATAGTGTCACTTACAATCAGAGTCTCTCATTTTGCTGAAACCTAGGCTTACAATTTTGGTAAAGAGACAGTACAGGTTGTTATGGATAAGGTCATTGGCAGCTTTTGCTTTTGAAAAGGACATGGCAGCGCTTTAAAGGCCCTATAAAGGTGACTAATCCAATTATTATGCATATAAATTGGTCTAATTTTCACCGGCTTTCAGTTATTCTTGCATAAAAAATGCTAATAATTCAGCTCAGGTGCAACGTTGTCAAGAATTATGGAAGATATACCCGTTTCATAATTGGAAGAAATGTTTACAACTTTGCAACTAACGTGGTATGTAGCCTCAAAGCAGTGACGTACGCATAAAATAGCCGAAAGAAAATTCAATTTTAACTCTATTTTAAACAACCTTTTACCTGCAAAAAGTAACTTATTAGATTACTACAAACGTTTTAACCATTGAGAAGAGACCTACTTTGTGAGTGATACCGGGAAACGTTGAAAATCAATGATATATTTTTGGTGACCTGAGTCCCTTTCACTTTCACTAGTAAACAGCGATGTCAATAAACTGATTGTATGTAAACACAATTGACTTGGAAGACATTGTATTTTGAGCTCAAAACAAGTTGTATTGCTCATTTTTTTATGGTAATGTCCAATAGCATTTATATATTGTTTTTTGATAACCTTTATAAATAAAATATGAAAAAAATATTTAAAAATCGGTAAATAATTACGGATCGTCACCTTTATAGGGCCTTTTAAACGACAGCGTGGCACAGTGCCCCGCAAAAAAACGCTTGGGTAAAACATTCAACCTAAAAGCCACCATTGTTCTTTATTAAATTAAGTATTTTTTATGTAGAATATATACTAGTTTTGTCTGAAAACCCATGAGCCCCCCCCCCCTCCATACATTTTGGAGTCCAAGGGTCTTTAAGCTCATGCATATTTATATCCCTGTCATAATATTGCAATAGACACAAAATCTATATAATTTTGACACATTTTTGGAGAACATATGATACGCAGAAGTCTGTTATGGTACAAATATACACTGACTGCTTATAATTTCTTAAGGGCATTACATTTTTATTTTCTTAAAGGTATTAACAGAAGTACAACTTTTATCTGGAGCTCTCATTTGTGTGCTCCTATATAATTTCTTAAGGGCATTACATTTTTATTTTCTTAAAGGTATTAACAGAAGTACAACTTTTATCTGGAGCTCTCATTTGTGTGCTCCTATATAATTTCTTAAGGGCATTACATTTTTATTTTCTTAAAGGTATTAACAGAAGTACAACTTTTATCTGGAGCTCTCATTTGTGTGCTCCTATATAATTTCTTAAGGGCATTACATTTTTATTTTCTTAAAGGTATTAACAGAAGTACAACTTTTATCTGGAGCTCTCATTTGTGTGCTCCTATATAATTTCTTAAGGGCATTACATTTTTATTTTCTTAAAGGTATTAACAGAAGTACAACTTTTATCTGGAGCTCTCATTTGTGTGCTCCTATATAATTTCTTAAGGGCATTACATTTTTATTTTCTTAAAGGTATTAACAGAAGTACAACTTTTATCTGGAGCTCTCATTTGTGTGCTCCTATATAATTTCTTAAGGGCATTACATTTTTATTTTCTTAAAGGTATTAACAGAAGTACAACTTTTATCTGGAGCTCTCATTTGTGTGCTCCTATATAATTTCTTAAGGGCATTACATTTTTATTTTCTTAAAGGTATTAACAGAAGTACAACTTTTATCTGGAGCTCTCATTTGTGTGCTCCTATATAATTTCTTAAGGGCATTACATTTTTATTTTCTTAAAGGTATTAACAGAAGTACAACTTTTATCTGGAGCTCTCATTTGTGTGCTCCTATATAATTTCTTAAGGGCATTACATTTTTATTTTCTTAAAGGTATTAACAGAAGTACAACTTTTATCTGGAGCTCTCATTTGTGTGCTCCTATATAATTTCTTAAGGGCATTACATTTTTATTTTCTTAAAGGTATTAACAGAAGTACAACTTTTATCTGGAGCTCTCATTTGTGTGCTCCTATATAATTTCTTAAGGGCATTACATTTTTATTTTCTTAAAGGTATTAACAGAAGTACAACTTTTATCTGGAGCTCTCATTTGTGTGCTCCTATATAATTTCTTAAGGGCATTACATTTTTATTTTCTTAAAGGTATTAACAGAAGTACAACTTTTATCTGGAGCTCTCATTTGTGTGCTCCTATATAATTTCTTAAGGGCATTACATTTTTATTTTCTTAAAGGTATTAACAGAAGTACAACTTTTATCTGGAGCTCTCATTTGTGTGCTCCTATATAATTTCTTAAGGGCATTACATTTTTATTTTCTTAAAGGTATTAACAGAAGTACAACTTTTATCTGGAGCTCTCATTTGTGTGCTCCTATATAATTTCTTAAGGGCATTACATTTTTATTTTCTTAAAGGTATTAACAGAAGTACAACTTTTATCTGGAGCTCTCATTTGTGTGCTCCTATATAATTAGACAAAATATTATAAAGAATTCACTTTCCATGTATTGCCTTTAAACTTTCATTGATAGCAAATGTAATCATTTTTCAATATAAAACATGGTTTAAATTCAATCTGTGCATATTTTGAAACTATCAATGTATATTGAATTATTCCACAACTGTGTTTTAAATAATTTTTTCCTCCACAATTTTGACTCAGTCGCACCCTAATTTTTACAAAATGTGCAGGATATTATTACGCCCATTTTGGCAAGTGCATGTTTGAATAAAATTATAATTTTCACAGACAAATATAAAAAAAAAATCCCCACAAAAAAAAAAAACTTTTCAGACGGACTGGCAAATCAACAAAACAAAATAGTGACAACTCGGAAAATATTTGCATCGTAAAATTTGCTACAAAGGTTACAAACCACTAGACCTGAGTGAGCACTACACAATTATGTCTGCCCACTACATTTCATTTCGTAAATTGACTTAAATAACGTTTAATTGGATGCTGATATATGCATTGAATCATAATGATGTATGGTATAATATATAATGAGAAAAGAAACTGCGATTGGTAGTTAATATTTGATATATGAATACATACCTTTGATGTGCTCACTGTCGAGGGACCCCTTCAGTTGCTCAAGGGTCTCCAGCCGGGCAGCCTGCTGCAGCAACAGATCCTCCTCTGTAACATAGGTACATATATCAAACAGGTCAAGCAAAATGGTCCTTGTGCGTTGTGTGGCCAGCATATATCCAGAACAACCTGCACAATTTTGCAGTCTGGTCAGGAGCTACCCTGTCCGCTAATGAGACCATAAACTATTTTGTGAATTTTTAGCAGAGAGCGAAGGAACTGACCAGACAGTGATGATTTGCAGGCTGGTGTGGAGCTTTGCACATGGCACAAGCAGCAGCTCATATACACAGTACAATAAGGAGACCTGAACAATGAACAATTGGCTATACTATATACACAGTCCAATAAGGAGACCTGAACAATGAACAATTGGCTATACTATGGGAATCTCCCTGCGGGCAGTCGACTTAAGGTCACTGCTATGTTCACAGTAATTTGATAAACTTCATGTTTTTTTAATCATGTTCTTAATTACCACCGGTGTACTGTTTTGGTGTCCCTACACTAGCTCTCTTGTGACGACAACATTATTTGCTTGACTGAAGCAAATCTGTAGAGAAATGCAAAACTTACCCGCAAGAATGACTTCCACTTTGGCATCATCTGACAAAGTCATTTCATCTGCCTTCGCAGGGTCCAAGCACTCCTGTAGCTCATTTACTGGAAACACAAACAGTTGCGTTATGGGAAAACAGGGCTTAATGCATGTGCGTTAAATGTTATCCAAATTGGCCTAAGCAATCCACACAGGCTAATCAGGGACAATATTTTCCGCCTAGACTGGTATTGCTTTTAGAAGACTTCTTTTTAATTAAAAAAATCATAAAAGCGGAAAGTGTTGTCCCTGATGAGCCTGTGCAGACACTTAACGCACATGCATTAAGCCTAGTTTTTCCAGAAAGAGGCTCAAAATATTGCAAGTATTGAAGAGACACAGAAGAAAACAAACATACATTTAAGAAGAATAAAACCTTCTTACAGAAATAATATACAATATATAATATTTAAGCTATACAATTATTATACTGATTATGGCATTCAGTGATTTAAATATAAAAATATGGATTTTGCTCAGAATGGCAGTGGCATTTAAACATTGCTTAAACACAAGAGCACCTGAAATGCCCTAGGTCACTCACCTAAACCCAAAGGAAGTGAACTGTACTGTTCAGCTTTTATTTCCATTTACCATTATAGAAATCAGCATAGATTTCATTACAACAAGTGGTCTGAGGAACTTTCATGATGATTACGAAAAAACAAACAGAAGTGTTCACAAGGTTTATTAGGAAGCTATATTAAGAAAACTGCCTAGCCTCCTGGTGGTCATGTTTTGTGTTCAAAAACCAGGTTGGGGTAAATGTATACCCAACGGACATGATTTGAACGAACTTAGTAAATGACCGTCACATTATGTGACATAACAAAACCAAAGTCTGTATAAGATAAGGAACTTATAAAGGAAACAAGTAACCCCCCCACCACCCGCATTGAGGACAATTTTGACTGCAGTGGGATGATATGAAAAACTTGGTAGATGACCACCATATGAGTAAAGAGTAACCTGGAGTAATTAACACTTCTTGCCCATATAAACTGCTACCTTGTTTAGATTTTGACCAAATTATCTTAGTTTTACACACAAACTCAGAGATCATTCCGGGTGACAGAAATGTACAAAATAAAGCAATGTTACACCAAGTTCATAACAGGTTAAATCCTTCAGATAATATAGGTTTGTTTAAAGACCAAACTTACGTCTTTCAAAGATCCTGTTGATTTTCTTCTTGCCTGCAATAGACTTGCCCAGTCTCATCTGTACGTTGGCTAGCGTGTCTGTACACTGTGACAGCAAACAGCGGCAGAATGATTAACAGAAATCTTGAAAATCTCGCTTTACTACACAAATTTGCTAAGGAGCTATACTACCTATATTTTGATTGTGAATGTTTGTAAGCTTGAAAAATATGTCTGCTTTAATTTTTTTGATTATATAGTTATTGAAGACATAATTTTGGTCTTTCAATACCTGTTTCTTAATCTTTTTTGTCTAAAGAAAACTTACGGAATCTCCTGATATAATCATTATAACATAGAATATAAAGTAATAAAATGCTTATTCACATAAATTTTCATATACACATGTATTTTCTTTTTATTTAGTGTCAAAATTTTAAAACATGTAGCAGAGAATTTCCAAAACTGATCCGTAGCAAAATTGAATAGAATATATTCTTCCAAAGTATACTATTTGCCTACAAACATAAGAATACATTCTGAGGCACAAATTAGGGATTAAATGATGTCATTTTATACCAATAAATAATAAATGACAAAACTGTCGTAATATGTATTAATATTTTGTTCGTACATGAATGGGACAAGAAATTTAGAGAAAACAAAACAAAACAAATATTCTCGCTATGTGGACAACAAATCAATTAAACAAATTGATTTTTAAGATTATAAATTATAATTAGTATTTTATATTAAAATGCATCATTACACTGCTTTATGATAGTTGATTTAAACTTTGATATAAACATACTAAATTATGCTTATAAAGTACCGTAATCAAATACAACCTTTGAGTCTATATATGACCCAAAAAGAATCATGTTACACACCAAAAGTCACAGATAAGCAAGAGATGTAGGCACATAAATACAAGTGGTTACCTGATGAGCTAGAGATGACATAAATACAAGTCGTTATTATATTTTTTATCCATTTTCTATAATCACCTAGTTTAATATCACAACATAAATATTCATTAGATAAACATATTCATCAAAAGACAATTTCAATCAAAAACATTAAAATATATTTACATTAAAATATTAATATTTTTATCCGTATTCAAATAAAACGGAAAGCTTCTCTTTTTTGGTTGAATATCTATATAAATTGATTAATTAAATATGGTTTCCAAAACAAATAGCCTATATAATGTAGAATGTATACACCACTATGAAAGGCTTTAAGCTACAATGCTTAGCTAAACAACAAGAGCTGTCAGAAGACAGCGCGCTTGACTATTCAAAGTGCTTGACAGTATAACGTAAGCCATCATGGGGAAATTGTTCATATTCAATAAGGTCAAGGTAATTTAATCATATTCTAACTGGAAGAGGACCATAAATGAAACATATTGATGGCTTATGTTTTAAAGAAGTTGTACATTTATAGAGGTATATTTTCCACAATATATTCAACATTTGTAAAGACATAAAAAGAAAATCTGATCATAAATAAAGTTCTGGCAATTTTAGCAAAATTTAATAATTTGACCTTGAGAGTCAAGGTAATTCAAAGGTCAAGGTCAAATTCAACTTGCCATGTACAGTACCCTCATGATAATAAGAAAGTATTTGAAGTTTGAAAGCAATAGACTTGATACTTTAGAAGTAAAGTGGATCTAAACACAAAATTTAACAAAGTATTCAAAGTTACTAAGTCAAAAAAGGGCCATAATTCTGTCAAAATGCCAACCAGAGTTATGCAACTTTTCCTGTTCAGTCCCCTTATGATAGTTAGTGAATGTTCCAATTCTGAAAGCAATAGCTATGATAGTTTAGGAGTAAAGAGGACCAAAACACAAAACTTAACCAAATTTTCAATTTTCTAAATATAAAAGGGGCCATAATTCTGTCAAAATGCCAGTCAGAGTTACACAACTTTGCCTGCACAGTCCTCTTATTATAGTTAGTAAGTGTTGCAAGTATGAAAGCAATAGCTTTGATACTTTAGGAAAAAAGTGGACCTAAACACAAAACTTAACCAAAATTTTCAATTTTCTAAGTATAAAAAGGGCACATAATTCTGTCAAAATGCAAGCCAGAATTATCTAACTTTGCCTGCCCAGTCCCCTCATGATAGTAAGTAAGTGTACCAAGTTTGAATGCAATAGCTTTAATAGTTAGGGAATAAAATGGACCTAAACACAAAACTTAACCAAATTTTCATTTTTTTAAGTATAAAAAGGGCACATAATTCTGTGAAAATGCACACCAGAGTTATCAAACTTTGCCTGCCCAGTACCCTCATGATAGTTAGTAAGTGTACCAAGTTTGAATGCAATAGCTTTGATACTTAAGGAATAAAATGGACCTAAACACAAAACTTAACCAAATTTTCAATTTTTTAAGTATAAAAAGGGCACATAATTGTGTCAAAATGCACACCAGAGTTATCAAACTTTGCCTGCCCAGTCCCCTCATGATAGTAAGTAAGTGTTCCAAGTATGAAAGCAACATNCAAAATATGAATGCAATATGTAAAGGGACATAGTCTGATAGAAAATAGTTGAGGTGGTACGCAAACTTTAACAAAGATTTATCAATAATATGCATATTCTAAGTGGAAAAAAGGGCCATAATTCTTACAAAATGCTTGTTACAGTTGTCTGCTCTTGTTTATAGATTGGGGTCATGTTGGTAAAGAAGTATGCAAAATATGAAAGCAATATGTCAAGGGACATAGAAAATATTTGAGGTGGTACACAAACTTTAACATAGATTTATCAATAATATGCATATTCTAAGTGGAAAAAGGGCCATAATTCTTACAAAATGCTTGTTACAGTTGTCTGCTCTTGTTTATAGATTGGGGGTCATGTTGGTAAAGAAGTATGCAAAATATAAAAGCAATATGTCAAGGGACATAGAAAATATTTGAGGTGGTACGCAAACTTTAACATTCCAACGCTCACGCTCACGCCGACGTGAGAAGGATAGCTCCACTATATATATTTCATATATAATAGTTGAGCTTAAAATGAGCTAAAAGGCAAATGGTGTTATAATGTAAACAGCAAGAAAATTGAAAAAAAAAGTCCTCTCTTAAACACCATTTGCTGGTTATAAAACTGAAACACAGGATTTATGTATTTCTTCACTGATTAAGTATTAACTTAAATCACCTGTATGCTAAAATAAAAACAAGAACAAATATTGTGGGATAAAAACTATGTTGTTTTATTAAACAGTCTCCGCAAAAGTCTCAAATTCAGTACGGGCCACAAGGTCTGGTAATCACATAAATACCACTGGCCTGAACTCCATTTTACTTGCCAGTCAACAAAAAATAACTTCATGTTAACAAATTTTCTACCAGACAGACATTGGAAAAAACCCCTAGCCTATTGATTTTGGAAAGCATTATTGCTCCAATAGCTGATTTGTGAAATGAAAAAGGTTGAAAGTTTTGATTTGGGGGAAAAACATATGATTTTTAAGTAATTTTGAATTGGGTTATATAAGGTTGAAAACCCCTGCTACATGTAGGTCCAGCTTTTTGGTTGTTTTTCTTGCACATCAAACAATTAAACAGGCCTTGTCGGAAGTCAGGCAGACATTTGCGGAGACTGATTAAAGGGATTTTTTTATAATGAATATGAAGGGAGGGAATGTGGCCTACATTAGCAATATAATGAACACTATTCATTGGCTTCTAAATTCTAATAATATGGGAAGTTTGGGTTTGAAAATAATGTAAAATTGTTCTAACACTACACTTATATTCATTATAAAAAATTGTTGTTGGGATTTAAATTCTTTGTCAGTACTAGTAAAACATATTCCAAAACTACTGCTACAACAAACTCAACTTAAACAAGAGGGCCAAAGTCCTAATGGCGCTCACCTGAGAATCCAGGGAATTTAAGTAGTCTTAGAAGGTGGTGCTGTTGAAGAAGACTTGACCTGGTGATCCAGTTTTTTACCCAACTTGACCAAGATTAAAAATGGCCTTCATATTGTCAAGATTTACATTCCGACCAAGTCTCAGCAAGACCCAATCATAAATGTGGCTTCTTGAGAGGTAACAAGGTTTTTTAAGATTTGACCTGGTGACATAGTTTTTGGACGCATCTGACCCAGATTTAAACTCAGCTACAATTGTCAAGGAAAGCATTCTGACCAAGTTTCATCATGATTGAAATAATAAATATGGCCTCTAGAGTGGTAACAAGGTTTTCCTAAGACTCAATCTGGTGATCTAGATTATAGATGCACATGACCCAGATTTAACCCTTTGCATGCTGGGAAATTTGTCGTCTGCTAAAATGTTGTCTGCTAAATTTATAAAATTAGCATTTTCTTCTATTTTTGTTCTAAGACCACTATCAGAATAGCAAACAGTTGGATCCTGATGAGACGCCACATTCTGTGGCGTCTCATCTGGATCCAAACTGTTTGCAAAGGCCTTCAAAATCCGGTTCCAGCGCTCAAAGGGTTAAACAAGGATTAGATATAAACAAAAGAAACATTTTGAACAAGTTTTATCACAATTGAGTCATTTATGTGGCCTCTAGAGTGGTAACAAGGTTTTTCTATGATTTTACCTGATGATCTAGTTTTGGGATGCACGTCACCTAGATTCGAATTCCGGCTAGAAATTGTACGTATAAACATTCTGAGCAAGTTTCATCAAGGTTGAGCCCTAAACGTGGCCTCTAGATTGGTAGCAAGGCTTTTATAAGATTTGACCTGGTGACCTTGTTTTTATGCATGTGACCCAGATTATTTGAGTTTCATCAAGATTGGATGATATATGTGGCATGAAGTAATGAGCTAAAAATTGATGATGCACACCAGACATTGCACACAGACGGACATAGAGTGATCACAAAAGCTCATCTTGAGCACTTTGTGTCCCAACACCTGGCAGCCCTGTTTTGAGTGGGTAAAAAATGTGACTTCTAGCGTGTTCTAATGATNCCCCCTCCGCCCTCAGGATGGCCATATTTTTTAATAAATATGAACCACATCTAACTAGAAAAAGGAATCATTAGAACATATGCTCTTAAAATGATTCATGATGATTGTAAAAAGATATATGAATGCTTCAAAGTTCACAAGCTTTTCTATAATTTGACCTTATGAATTAGTTTTTGACCCCACTTAACCAATTTTCGAAACCATCCAAGACATGATTTGGACAATGAACTCAACAAGTTTCATGACAATTTGGCAATAAATGTGGCCTTTAAAGTGTTCACAAGCTGTTTAAATTTAATTTGATCTAGTAACATTGTTTTTGGCCCCACATGCCCCAGTTTGTAACTTTTTAAACGATGTTAAATAGTTTAAAACTCAGACAAGATATCATTAAGACAAATGTTCTGACCAAGTTTCTGACGAAAATACAGGGTTCACAAGCCTTTTCTTTAACATGACCTAGTTTTTAACCACACATGACCCAGTTTCCACATCAGTGGAGATATCATTGGGACCAATGTTCTCACCAAGTTTCATAAAGATTCTTCAATAAATGTGGTCTCTAGAGAGTTCACAAGCTTTTTCTTTAATTTGACCTGGTGACATAGTTTTTTACCCTGAATGACCCAGTTTCAAATTCAGCCCAAGATATTATTTGAACTTACGTTCTTACTAGGTTTCATGAAGATAAGGCAATAAATGCAGCCTTTTGAGTGTTCACAAGGCAAATGTTGACAAAGAACGGCAGATGACGAACAAAAAGTGATCACAAAAGCTCACCAAAGGCATAAGCATGCTCAGGTGAGCTTAAAACACCAGAATTTGAACAGAATGAGCTAGTCTCTCAAAATTGAAGTGAAAGTATAATAATTACACCATTAATACATGTATAGTATACCATAAGGTTTATATTCCGAAAAAGTAAGTTATATGTTATATGAGTAGGTTAAAAAGTTGTTAAACCAGGGAAATTAATGTTAAACCATACAAACCCCTAACACAGAAAAAATGTGTTATTCAGACCCTTTTCTTGTTAATAAATGTACCAATGTTTTATGTGCTTATTTAAGCCCTCCACAAGATGTGCTATGAAAACACTTGGTGTAAATAATATCAATAGAATCACTCATGGTAATAGGAAAGATTTAAAGATCCTTAAGTGCTCTAAGCCTCTGATACATTTTCAGATCATCAATAATTATTGATTGCAAAATTAAATGTGGGTTCTTTCCTTGGTTATTCTCATTGAACTTTTTTTTAATATAATGGTTAACTAGACAAAGACTTTATTCATTAATTTTGTATTTCAACAACATTAATATTGTAATGGTTTGCATGTTTCTTATTTTGCTAAATACATGTTATTAAGAGTTTTTTTTTTATATCATGAGGCAAATTTTATCTCTGTATAAAAAGACAAACTACAGTACAGCAATACCTTAAGTCAGCTTTAATTCTGACTTATTTTCTATTCTGGCTTGGAATCAACTTGAAAACTTAAAATAAGGACCATAGATGTGTCAAACAGTTAACTAGACTTGTTCAGACCAAAAGCTCTTATTTTACTACTTATAATAGTGCAGGTGTTACTTATGCCAAAAGGTAGTAAATATGTAGTAAATATGTCAATTCTGTCAGAATTATTCATGATTGTTTTGTTAACATTGAAGCCTTATCTAGAAGACATATGCCAAACATTAACTTATAAAACATCAAACATGTACAATGTATTACAGCAACTGGCAGTGCAGTGCAATTACATAAAGTTTTAACATACACGGCAAAGAAGAAACAAACAAAACCTGCCATTTCTAAATTATTGTGTTACTATGAACAACCCAGTGAAATAAGAGCATTTTAGTCAAAGCTAGTGATGCTAAAGCATGAAAAGCTGCTCATGGTTATACGTACCTTAGACTGCGTCACAGACTACGAACATGCAGAAAACAGACATTCAATGAATATGAGAAAGCAGTCGTGATGAACAAGATGGAAACAGGAGTTGCGTTCTGAGAAAACTGGACAAAATGAATGTGCGTAAAGTGTCATCCCAGATTAGCCTGTGCAGTCCGCACAGGCTAATCAGGGATGACACTTTCCGCTTTTATGACATTTTTCGTTTAAATGAAGTCTCTTCTTAGCAAAAATCTAATTTAGGCGGAAAGTGTCGTCCTTACTTAGCCTGTGCGGACTGCACAGGCTAATCTGGGACGACACTTTACTTACATGCATTATGCCCAGTTTTCTCAGAACACGACACACAAAGGCAGAACAATCAAGCCCAGATTTTTGAAAGTTAAACAGTAATTTTAACATGAATAAGAATATTCAATAAAATAACTAACTGGTATGTAATTTTGGTAATGTAAATAATATTAATTAAACAGATCTGGGCTTTATTGAAACATGAAACATATTATATAGAATGGACTTCAGAGGGTTCAAAAGAACAGAACTAACTTAATAAAAGAATATGAAAATTTGTTTGCATAAAATTTATTATCAGCTGGGATTCTCCTGGCTCAAAATTTTCTTTAGCAAAATTTTCTCATTGTCTCACTTTGGAAAAACTTTTTATAATGTGGCAATTTTATTGGCATTGATGAAGAAAAGGTTATATATAGCCAAATAGAATTTTCTTGAGGCCTTTTATATTTATTTGTGTGTAGCCATTTGCTAATTTGGCAAATGACTTTAAGTCATGCCATAATCATTTCTATCTTGTTTATAATAATCATACACAGTCATAACACATGTAATTTGCATGCAATTAGACGAAATAGGATTCATTCAAAATTATATTACATATTTTTACTCATAAAAATATGAATAATACATGTACCTTATTTGGTTGTGAAATTTTGGACATGATTCCCATCATAATAGGACCATGTGCATATGCATGCATCATACAAAAAGGGTCTTATGCTATATGTGGTCAGTATAGCTCCAGCTCAGACGGCGCATATGGCATATGACCCATTTTTCATGACGCTGGTTAAATGACATACAGTACACTCCACGCGTTTTCCCCAATTTCCCTCGCTACTCCGCGGACAGTTACTCCGAGGGAGATTGAGAAAATCCCGCGATATGCGGCGTTTGCATGATTTGGGACGCGGCCCATAAACGATCGGCAAAATTGATAAGCCGACGCGGCGGCCCTCGGCGTTGGCAACTTGGGGGAAACTCCGTGTTTAACGAGATAACGATCAATTCAACTTTGTTTGACTTCCTGATTTACAAATAAAATTACATTTATTACAAGTACATATATAGAAGTAGTTGTTGTTGTATAGAAAACTCGTTGATTTACGACAAACAAAACATCATCTTTTAACTGATACTTACCAATTAATATAATCACAGTTTGCAACATTGTTTTTATTTTGATAATTTAATTCAACATTTTCATGTTAGCAGGTGTTTTTTTCTATACTGAAAATGTAAACAAATGACCGAGGACCCTATTAAAAGTCTCGCAAAAAATTTGCAATATGTGTGAATTGACAGTTTGACGTCATCAAAGAAAAACCGCTTCCTGGCTGAAGGCATGAAAAACACACCGTTCTCGCTGACAAAATTGGCTTCCTTTGTTTGGCAATCAACATGCTAAACCAATCGGGTGTTTATAACTCAATAGCAACCGTCGAAATATGTTACTGCACGTGCTTAGCTGCCCTTTCGAATCTTTTGCAGGGTACGGAAGTGGAGTTTAACGGTAAATTGAAAACGTGTTTTATGAAAGTTGAGTCCTGAATGGCCGTAATTACTGGGTCTAAGCTTTGACACGACAAATAAATCTATCTCGGATTTTCCGAGAAAGGCTGAATTCCCGACTTTTTGTACAGTTACTAATAATGGCTGTCGCATGTTTACAAAATTCGAAACACATTCATCTTAAATAATGGTGTTTTGTTGGTCTATTACTGGATGTTATTTTTAATTATATTTTTTTGGCATGCCCAGAAGCACACTGCTAACGCGGTGTTGCGCAGCGGTCCCTGAAAAGAACGGAAATTGTCTGCATTTACTGACTAGGCTAAAGTAATACACGCCGCGGGAATTAGCGAATGCGGCGTAACGCCGAGCGTTTTATCGAGTTCACCTCGCTTTCCAACACCGCATGAACACTCGCTAGCAGAAAAAACCCCGTGGAGGGAGCGCGTTTTTTTGGGGAAAACGCGTGGAGTGTACTGTAAGACACATTTTTGCATGACACTGTAACAAGAGTCTTAGGTTGCTGATGCATCTAGCCAAACCGCCACAAACATATACAGCAACCAGAACCGGTGCCTTCATACATTTCAATCAAGCATTTGCAAATGCAGCAATTCTTATTCTTTTCATCTTTATTAATGATAATTTAGGGTTAAACCAGTACTTAGAGTCATGTAAATACAGTAAAAAAGTTAAGAAAATACTGTGAAAAAAAAGATTATGCAAACTTAATTTTACTGAAATATCTGACTATAAATATGCATAAAGACAGAATGAGATTATTTATTAAAGAGATTGAAAGAAATTAACAATGTATACGGCTACTTGATGTAATTGTTCTGAGTTAATACAGCCATTTACAACAGTCATTCTACTATATCACAGATATCTAAATAATTGATTTCTTTTGCAAAACAAATTATGTTTGTTATTGCTATACATGTCATGACAATACAATTGTGCATGCGTTAACTACGAGTAAACACATTAAACAGAAAATAATTTATACTAGTAGAACATGATCATTTTTTTTAAACACATGGGCACTTCAGAAAGTGATTCAAAGAGTCAGCTTCCTCAATAGAATGTTGATCTTGCATTTAATCTTTAACTGTCTTAAGTGTGTATTTGCCAGGGCTTTTTTTCCTTATAAGAGATTGGCCGTTCAATTTCAACATGGCCAATTCACAAATCTAACGGGCACAAAAACGGCCATTTTTAACCATGAAAATCGGACTTTTTGTCCTCAAATCTGTCAAAAACGGCCATTTCACAATTCAAAATTATGTTTAACTTTTATTTTAGTGTCATTGCTTTCATTAGTGTATGTACCAGTGATTTGTTTACCTGCGAGTCCTGCGTCGTGGACTCACAAAATCCTCTGGGGATGCAAAGTTTCAAATTATGTGATTCCCAAAAATGCATTGAAACTTAAAAAATATATATATAGTTAAATATTTGGACTCGTTCTTTCAATTCGGGGACTCATAGATTTGCAAGTACTCGAGTCCCAGGTCTCAGATGCGAAGATTTGTAAAAATATCACTGATGAACAGACATAATTTATGCCCAAATATTGTCCCAAACTTATTTTTTGAGAGAAAAAAAAGAGTCCAGACAATCAAAACATTATTTTTATGCATTATTTTGAAATTTAAGTTTGATGCAAGTATTAAACATACATTTTCTGTTATAATTCTTAACAAAATGAATTTCACAATTTTTACAAGTTTGCGACTCGTTTTTTCACAATTTTCAGAAGTTTGCCACTCATTTTTTTCACAATTTTGAAAAGTTTGCGACTCATTTTTTTCACAATTTTGAAAAGTTCGCAACTCATTTTTTCACTAAGTGAGGGGCCAAGGCTGCTTCACAAAGGCAGGAAAAAAGCCCTGTATGTCAAACATCACACTTTACTGATGATAACAATTTAAAACAACTTAAAGAGGTGTTCCAAACGATCATATAAAGACTATTTTGTAAACTTAGGCTAATGTGACATTTTAATGAAATGACATCTGTCAAAATTACGAATAATTGTGAACACGTCCCATTAGCAGATCAAGATAAATATCATTTTCATACAAACTACTTTGAGTGAGAATTTAAGACGAGGATTAATAATTACCCGCGGATAATGGGCATCTTTGTTTGATGCCCCAAACACTTTTGTTTCGAGCATTTCAAGACGTTTCTCCAAAGCTTCCAGACTGTCAGCCATCTTGAGTTGTTGTTGTTCTATTGTTGTTGTTGTAGCATAATTAGTAAAAGTGAAAAACAGACCATGGGTCAAACGGATCGATACGGGCTACATTGAAAGACGATAGAGACAGAATATGAAATAAAGTTATTATTAGTTTTGTCCACATATATTTTATAATGACTGCATATAAACTTGTTTTGGTAACCAACGAGTTTCAGTGACTTTTCGAGTTTGTGTGCGTTCCCTTTTATTCCGTCTGCATCCTTCAATCAAAGTCTTGACGATCCTCGTGGATCAACCGAGTTGTAGCACCCGTCAGGCTTCTTGGGTATCAGTAAATTCCCAGCACTATTCTCAGAGCAAACACTACTTGACGAAATTTTAGTGAGCGAACGCGCGGATGCAGCACCCTTCGACAACTCGAAGATTTTAGAGTGTTTCGTATGCAATGTAAAAAACAGACGCCGGCATTGAAACTCAATTCCGTGAAGTCTTTGACATTCTTCTTTGAAAAGTTTGTGCTTTTTGTAAAGAACAGTACAATAAATGAGTGCACTTACTTTCTGTTCTTGTGTGTACGATTTCCACAAACCTGGGAATGATTCTTCGATCTCACTCTCGATGTCTCGGAGGATAGGATCTCGTACCGCCGCCAAGCCCGAACATTCGAGGACCATGTGTTGAAGTGTCTCAGGAGACTCGTAGCACATTCTGCATTTGTCATCGACCTTGTTATTACTAAAGGATGCCCGATCACTCTGCAGAACGTACTTGCCACACATAAACTTGAGTTTGAGTACTTACCGATTCGCGTCGTATGTAGAGACCGCCTGTTGTTGTAGAAGAGGACGCGGTTTTCCTGGATTCACCATGTTCATGTTAAGATTTTGTAAAGTTTTCATTGTTTTTGATTCAGCAATTGTCTGTTGTAACCATATATTGTCTATTGTCCTATTAATTGTTCTCTTCCAGTGGTCCTTCTCTGTTTGAGACTCGAACAAATCTTCTGGATCGCCAAGTTCGTACAGCCAGAATAACTTACGGATGTCTACAAACCAACTAGCGCTCTTGTTGCCCTTTACAGCCAACTGTCTAACAGCTAGCTATACGACGTTTCACTGCACTTTCACTTTGTAGACACACATTGTTATACATGATTAAAGCTCTCTTTTGTATCTGGATTTTTACTTGAAGGAGACCACTTATTGAGTTGATTGCAATGTCAGGTGTACTACTAGGTAACACAAGTAGTTGCTTCAGTATTCGTTTTTGAAAGGTTTCGAGTTTATCTATATGTGTCTTTTTAGGTAAAATAACTTCTAGTTCATATAACAGAATGGGAATAATATGCATTTTCAAAATATGTAGAATTGATGGGACGTCCAAACCACCAGAACCATATAATTCTGACGACATAAAGCTATATACTGTTCTTCGTGCCTTTTGAATATTTTTATCAACATTTTGTTCCGCTGTAGAACTGATAGTGTGAGATCGTTTCAAACCTAGATGAGTACTGTTATCAGTGTTTGTAATTTTATTTCTATTTATTTCGAAATCTTCTTCGACTATTTCCTTTCTAGAACTTGTAACCACTTTGAGAGCTTCCGTCTTTTTAGGCTGCAAAATATATCTTTCATAGTTGGCAAATGTTTCGGCCATACTTATAAGAACTGATGTTCCTCCTGGTTTTTCGGAATTCAACGTAATATCATCTGCATTTGCACTAGTGTTACACCTGACATCACCTATAACACATCCTTCTTCCGCCATCTCTAAACGTTTCAGCAGAGGATTGATGTAAATCTTGTATAGGTCAGTACTGGTGACCCCTCCCCCCAAGTCTAACACCTTGTAGAACCTCAAAGGGGTCTGATCTTGAATTTGCCCATTTCACAACACAAGTCGACTGCTTATTAATACTGTTAAAAATTGTCCAATGTCTATCATTAACGCCAGAGTGGTATAAGACAAAGAAATGCTCCAACAAGACATATTTAGCATGAGTAATTGGTCTGACAAGTGGCTGCTCCGATTCCATCCTGACAAATGTAAAACAATGATTATAAGCAATAAGAAAGTAGGTGAAAGAACATACAAGCTAAGACCAGAACTGAAACCAATGGAAATAAGCCACGCAGAAAAAGACATAGGGGTTATTATAGATGATAAACTTACTTTTGAACAACATTTGACTGAAAAAGTGAATAAGGCAAATTCAGTATTAGGTGCAACGCGGAGATCCTTCGAATACCTTGACATTCCAACATTCAAACAGTTATACACTGCACTGATCAGACCTCATGTTGAATATGCTCATCCCATCTGGTGTCCCTACAAGAAAAAAGACATTATTACCGTTGAAAACATGCAGAAAAGAGCAACTAGAATGATTCCTGGACTGAATAATCTATCATATGAAGAACGATTAAAGAAACTTAATTTACCAACACTAAGTTATAGAAGGGCGAGAGGGGATATGATAGAAGTTTATAAGCTACTGAATGGAAAATATTATTTTGATGAAAAGGTATTGTTAAAACTCAGTCAAGAAAGTGTAACTAGGGGAAACAATAAGAAATTATACAAGACAAGACCTCGTTTGGACATCAGAAAGTACTCATTCAGCCATCGAGTCGTTGACATCTGGAACTCGTTACCAAACAGCGTCATTACAGCTAGATCCGTAAAATCATTTGAGGCAAGACTTGATAAATATTGGAAAAACCAAGAAATTGTTTACAACTTTGAAGCTAAAATCTCAATCGGAAGAGATAAAGAAAATGAAGAGCTTGAGTCAGAGGCTGAGGGCCTTCTTCAAGAATTCATCTAAGGTAATCTAAGGTAAATAACTTGCGTAGTAGGTGATAATGATCCACAACATCGGAAGCCGCTTTTGCGTCGAGGAACACAAGATCATTGTCCTCTCCCTTATCTTAATACTCGCGGGAAACCTCCTCGATTATCAACGCTGCGTGAAGTGGTGGGGTTTTGCAGTGAACCCCCGTTAGAAAGCACTCTGGTCTTTTCCAAGAGTTAGAACAAGTCGTTGTTTCAGAACCATTTCAAGAATCTTTTCTATAACAGGTAGCACGGTAATTCCTCGGAAGTTACAAGCGTCGTTCCTGGAACCCTTTTTGTACACCGGTGTCAAGATACCAATTTTCATACACTCAGGCACGTATCCAGATAACATGATAGAATTCAAGAGTTTCAAAATCACATTTTGTATAATAGGGCCTCCATTTATAACACATTCAATAGATTACCCATGGTAGTCGGGTGCTTTCCCGCGGTTTATTCCCCGTATTGCCCTTTGAAGTTCCTTTAGAGTAATTGGCTGTACTTCTGTTTCAAAAACCATATCGCTGATGTGGTCACACTCTTTGATAACTGTTTTGTGATATTCATTGTCAAAATTTGGATTGTCTGAATGTCCCGCTAGCGCTTTGAAATGCTTCTTGAAACTATCAGCTTCCTGCTCGACTCCTGTGAAAGATTCACCATCTACATTTAAATCTTCAATGAAATAATTCTTGTTCTTTCTATTCTTATTGATAAGTTTGTGAAATATCTTAGGATCTTGGGCTCTAGAATTCACAATTTTGTCACGGTCTTGCATTGTTCTTCTGACTTGCTCACAGCGGATTGAACTACGAAAGAGTCTCTTTGTGGTCTTGACGTTAGAGAGTACCGGTAACTGATTATTCGGATCTTGCGGTTTGCCTTCGGAAGCCCATTTCTTTTACGCGTCACGCTTGTCTCGAAGAGCGTTTCCAATGTCCAGACTTTGAGTTTAGGTTTGGAATTCAATGTTTTATTTCAGTTGAGTGCAGTTTCATAGTGTCTTTCATAACTGCCATAATATTCTGAGCAAAAACTTCGATATCCTGATTGTCCTTAAGTTCATTTGGATCTAGCATTAATACACCTTTTCTCATGTCTTCTCCAAATGATTCCTGATTGATTTTGTCCCATTTAACTTTTGACTTTTTCCTCAGATCTCTGAACTTTATTTTTCATATGAATTAGTTTTTCAACTTTCACCGATATTTGAACTGGTGGTGATCAGATACGTTAGAGTCGAGTTGGTTCAACACAATTTTCCCCATGGACTTACTGTTTGTATGTCTGAATTTCACAAGAAAGTAATCTAGTTCGCTGACTTCCCTGCCAAGAGAGTTTATGAAAGTTTTTCCGCTGCAGTCATATTTCAAATTCACTTCACCTATCAAATGTTTAATGTAAGCTGTTCGTTTCAGAACTGGACCGTTCACCGACAAATCAACGTTCAGGTCACCTCCTATAATGATGTCATGTGAGTTCGGATATTGAAGAATTATTTCTCTTAAGATGTCAACACATTCTAGAAATTCTGTTTCAGTTTCAAGTCCACCTGTCGTTGGGAGATATGCAGCTACTATCAGATATTTTGTATGTTCTAACACTAGCTCCAAACACTGAAGTCTCTCATTTCTGTCGGGTAGCACTGTAACGAGGTGATCAATTTCTTTCCTCCATAAAACTGCTACTCCAGAGTGGCCCCTGTGACGTTGTCCAGGAGGTACCGGGTTGTAGAGATCACTGCATTTTCCTGCGGAACAGATATTACTTCCTATTTCATTCAAGAGATAAAGTTCATATTCATAAAGCAATGTTTCTGATAACAATACGAATTGAGCAGTTCTAAATAGTTCATTGATGCATGTAACACTAGTTTTAACATTATTGCAGTTGTATGCGACCAAATGTTTGAATACCGGTAAACTACCTCAGGATTGGAGGGACGCAAATGTGGCGCCTGTATTTAAGAAAGGGAACAAGCATTCAGCTGAGAACTACCGANGTGCCGGCAGTGGACCCAGATAAATACCTGACATCTAAACCTCAACGAAGAACTGTCAAATTAAAAACTTACACCGACCATACATCGTCGAACGTTTTAGACCGATACGTAACTAATAACTCTCGTGCATTCAAAATTCCTAGTGCTCAAACAAATCAGTTAAAAAAAAACTCTTTTTTTTGTGGAAACACTTGTGTTGTGGAACCATCTGAAAGAAAGTGTGGTGCGCCAACAGACAATCGAGGGTTTTAAACAAGCCCTCCCGGATCACTTATAGGAGCCTCCTCCCCGTAGAAATATATCAGAAGTGGTCCTTCTACGTATCCAAACCAATACAGATGTATAGTGTCTGATTTAGTGTCTTCATTGCATGCTATCTTCTTTGGTTGAGATCCTGGCGCTCGACTTAAAAATGATCCTTGTCTTTGGATTGCCCTTTTGTTAGATCAATCGTTTGGCTTACAAAAGGTTTGTCTGTATCAGACAGTTCAACAGGTTGACTACCAGTTTTTCACTCTTGTCAGTATCACATCAATTCGATATCTAATTCTAATTTACCGGATTGGCTTGTGGACCGATTTATGTCACTAAAGGGTTGGCAAACGATTTGCAAAAACATTCTGGTTAAAAAAAGGCCGCATAAGGTAAAATGTCAGAAGAAGGAGAAATTTCTAACGAAGAGGTAAGTAATACAGAAAACACGTCGCTATAATGCACATAATTAACTGTTAATAAAACCTTCTAGAGATCGGTTATTTAGAGAGTCATATGTTTTCGCGACCGCCATGATTTTAGCCTTTACTCATTTTCGTCGTTTATATCGTCTCATTTCGAAAATGTTTGATATGATGTACAACAATTTTCCGACCATGACGTCCAATAACAAGTGATATCGTAGTTTTGTATAGTAATTGATATCTTATGTTCACATTAATTAGTATTGACAGTCTTAAAGGGACTGTAAACCACGAATGACGAAAAAAGAAAAGTTCTAAAATACCGTATTTTTTTACAATTATTAGTTTATATTGATTAAAATATCATGACTGGTATATTACATTACTTGAAAAAAGTTCATATTTTCAGTATATTCGGTAATGAAATTTTGCGAAATCAAAAGTACATCGCGAAAATAGGTGACATAACCATATACACAATATATCCTCCATGTGCCTATTTTCGATCAGGTGCCTAAGTTCGATCAGTTTTGTATGACGTATTTTCGAATACCAGCACTCGCATCACACGCCAGCTTCCCTGCGAAAACTCATAACAGAAGTCGTATCTTCATCAACCTCTTGTAAAAATGCGGTTTCAACAGGTATTTATTAATAACAAAACATAAATTATGTCAATTACCTTATTTTTCATACATTTATCGTGCTTATATTCTTTAAATCACCATTAAATTCGTAAAACATCCATCAAAATACTCTTTTTCTACATTGCCAAGGACGCTGCAGTATTCAGGGGAGGTAAGAAAAGTCTCCGTAAATAAGCGCTTTGTTTTCCTGGGGCTCAAAAGGGGGCATTCATAAATTAGATCGACACATTACATTTTAAGATACTAGACGTCCAATTAAGACGTTAATTGTTTATTGTTAAATTTAAGCTCTTTATTGCAGCGCCATTGTATTTGTTTCCCACCACTTGATTAAGAACAAATAACTACTCATACTTTTAAGTTATTTTTTATTGCGTTGTTTTAACAATTAAGTTGATATATGCTTTGGGTATCTACAATTTCAAACATTGTCCTTGTTAAGCGAAACAGTCGTATCTCCTTCAATTCAATGAACAACGACGATATTCTCCTTATATCTGGACTCGTACAATGCTTTTGAATTTTAGTACAAACCTACAAAAGTCAGTGGGAAGTAAAGGCAGTACACAAAGGAAACTTTGCTAAGAGCCTATGAAGAAGTAACCGTTAAAGGAACTTCTGTTGGGAAGGAATCAGTGCTTTTTGGTGTTCCATATGTCACCCTTCTGGACAGGGTAGCCGGACGTGTACAAGCTGGCGATTTAAAAAATGAGGAAACTCTTTTTTCCAAAGAAGAAGAAGTGGGCATTGTGGAGTATCTGGAGACATTTGCCCAGCTTGGCTACGGTGTCACAAACTCAAAGTTAAAAAATGTTGCAGGCGACCTTGCCTTCCAACTACGAAAGCGTCCCCACAATAAGGCGTTAAGCAATCAGTGGCTCAAAAACTTTTTGAAACCCTGGGAGTCCAGAATAAGTTCCATGAGACCAAGCTCGCTCGAAACAAGCCGTGCCAAATGTTCAACACCCGAAACTGTCGCCAAGTATTTTACAAATCTCCGAGAAACAATGGAAACATATGACCTCTTCAACAAGCCACAGTTCATCTTCAATGTGGATGAAACTGGAATTCAACCAGAGCACAGACCCCAAAACGTAATTGCGCCCCTGCATGAAAAGGCACAGGCTGTAACGTCACCTCGTTCGACAACTACAACCATAATAGGGTGTGTTACTGCCATCCGAAATTCGATTCCCCATTCTTTGTATTCAAAGGCAAGAGACAGAATCCGGATTTGATGAAAGGGAGTTCACCTGGAGNTGTAGCTGAAAGAAACACATCAATTATTTTCTTAGTAACTTCCATCTGTAAGTCATCAAACAGATAATAATATCCTACAGATTGATTCTTGAATCAGAAAAGAAAGAAAGAAAAAACAAAATTAGTTGTCACAAGAAGTAAGCTTTGGGAATCAATATGCCTCAAGATTGTGTTTTTGTTATCATCAACATCAGAGGCTGACATATTAACCCTTTGAGCGCTGGAACCGAATTTTAAAGGCCTTTGCAAACAGTTTTGATCCAGATGAGACGCCACAGAACGTGGCGTCTCATCAGGATCCAAACTGTTTGCTATTCTGATAGTATTCTTTGAAAAAAAAATCGAAGAAAATGCTAATTTTAGAAATTCAGCAGACAACATTTTAGCAAACGACATATTTCCCAGCATGCAATTAAAGGGTTAAAAACAAATCTGTAGCTGAAAGAAACACATCAATTATTTTGCTAGTAACTTCCATCTGTATGTTAGTCATCAAACAGATATTAATTTCCTACAGATTGATTCTTGAATCAGAAAAGAAAGAAAGAAAAAACAAAATTAGTTTTCACAAGAAGTAAGCTTTGGGAATCAATATGCCTCAAGGTTGTGTTTTTGTTATCGTCAGAGGCTGACATATTAAAGCAACATAAAAGCAGTTAATATTATCAGCTTATAATTCATCTTTGACAGATAGCCACACCTTGCGTCATTGAAGCTGTGCGCAAACGAGGTGAAGTATGTTGTGTGGTCATGCATAATGACAATAAAATATACAGTGACAATTGAGCCGCCAATAGTAAATCAGGATGTTGAATATTGTTCGTTATGTCATGAAGAGATGTGAAATTAGTCTATTGCTTATTTATATTTACTGAATGTTATAGTTTTAGCCAACACAAGATATGGGATTTTTTTTTCAATTTAATGCAAACATGTTCGATCCAGATAGAGGGTTTTACTGGCTGCATAATTTCCAAAAAATAAAGAAAGAATTTGCTAAACAATTATTAAAATTATGTTGACATAATGATGTATGTGTAAGTTTTGATTGTTGAAAAATATATATCAGTTTTAAAAATTATATTCAAAGTTTCAGTAAAATATGTCTTAATTCATTGCAAACTTGGCATTATAATTGTTCTCTTAAAATGTTCAGCGATTTTTTTTTTTTTTTTTTAAATAAACTGTTATATCATTTTGACATTTGAGCACAGGTTTCTGTCAAGAACTGACTTTTAATATCATTGTGGCCAATAGCCAGATGGCTAGATAACCACCAATCCCTGCTTATAACCATAAAACACCCACTAATCCCTTTTTTTAATTTCAATGTCACACTTATATTTGAATGTATCATTACAATGACTACAATAGTATCATTTGCAACCCTGACAAATTTTAGCTACAATCGTAATACTTCACTTGGCCAACCTTTACAATGCTTACATTACTAACCATTTGTGAAAGTCTACATCCTATGAGGCAGGTTACACTATAAGGTCACCACGCAATTAACATTAAGCAATTAATTATGTTTTCAACCACACTCAGGTAGACATCTGGCTGGTAATGTCAGCATTTGATAATTAATTATACACACCTTCTATTGAAAACTCTTTTTCACCATGAATTGTACATTGATAGCTGTTTCTGTTAAATCGTAGATTATTTTAATTACTTGTTCGTGTTTTCTATTTCCTATTTGAAACAGACATACATGGAGCGAAAATGATTGTTGTGGAAATATAAGTAAGAGGATGTAGTGATGTGTTTAATAAAAAATAATTGTTCGACTAATGATATAAAAGGTATAAACTTCTAGTGGAATCAAACCATGTGTGAATGCAATTTGACTTGAAAAAATACAAGTGCATGAAAATGATGATTAAGATAATAGTGTGAATATCTAATCGATAATGGATAGTATATTGAATGCAAATAGTATGGACTCTCTCCAAATATCTACCCCGAAGATTCGACTTAAAAGTATCATGTCGGCTTTGAAAACCATGGGAAAAAATGGGTAAATATTCTTTTTTATTTGCTTTGTACACTTACCTTTCCCTTGATGTGTGAGAAAATTAATATATTTCTTTAGCCAGCTGTTGGTTTGAAGCATCTTGTATTTTTTTTATATCTGTTCAATGATAGGAAATGCTGAACACTAACCTTACTAAGCTGTTGTTATTTTACAGTGAGAATCATCAATAAAGAGTATTGAACAGTTTGGCAATTATGATTCATTAAATTATGGAATTGAACCTCTAAATTATTGTGGGGTTATTTATGCTCCCCGTATATTTATATATATGGGAGCATATAGTTGCCAGTTTGTCCTTCCGTCACACTACACTTTTGTTACAGTATCTCAAAGCGCCTTCAATATTTTACCGATCTCTTACATATTTGGCACGTAGGTACCTTGCCAGGGCCCTCTCTGGCCATCAGGGGAAGGGGCCCAGGACCCTCATGAGGGGGATTTTTCGTGGCATTTCCCTTTTATGGGGAATTTTTTTACTTACTCTCTTATTACTACATTTGTACTGATTGAACTATATTCTTCTTTCTCTAAATTTTTTTTTTTTTTTTAGGGGGATTTTTTTTCCAAAAAAGGGGAAAAAAGTATACTTTTTTGATGGGGGACAGGGCCAATATTCGGCCTAAAAAACGCAGATCGAGGGCCCTGCTTGCATGGACCTCCAGACATTCCCAAAAGTATTTTAAGTCCACAGGACATCCGGCCCGTAGACTAAAATAACATGCAGGACCGGACTGGGATTCATAGGACCGAAACATCAATTTACAAACGTATATATCCCAATACATTTGCGAAGTTAAGTGTAATGTCGTTCGGCAACAACTCAGGTGCTCCATTAATACTAAGTGTAGGTTGTTTTCCTAAGCCGATAAGTTGTATGGTTACATATTTGTGTTGTTACTTCCAGGGGTGTCAATTGACCCAAATTTGAAATCCGTAAAATTAAGCCGAGGTCTGGGGCCGCAGAGATAAAAGGCAGGGCCCCTATGGGGGGAAATCCCCGAGCCCTAGCTTATTGTACTGTTTTAATCTTTCTAGTTGCACTTCTAGTGAGTACAATGCAAACTATCATAAACCAGACCATCTGTATCACCGCATGTGTATTGTCATTCTATATAAATGTTATAAACAACGTTGAAAAAAAATAAAATCGACGAATAATACTGTATCCAAATACGACAGTCCGACATGTACGTGTTTTGCACATGAAATAAAATGTGCTTTATGCATATCGTTAGACTGTAGAAAATGAAAACCAGCTCCAGTAAAACCTAGCAAATACGTAATCAATATATAATTTGGTTAACACATTGCTTTACAATATGATATTGCAGTGCTTTACTTTGCTATTCGATCTCTTAAAAATTTCAAGATGGCGGACATTTTGTAGAATTGCAAGATTTTCAGAAAGTAGCGAAGTTGTTTCGTCAGTTACCGATCGTGTCCGTGCCAGCTGCTAACCAATCTGAAATCGATAATTAAAAGACTGGACGAAATCGGTACCGAGCGCAAATTTCCTGAATGCCAAATACTCGTTCTCAAATGATCGCGCACTTTAACGAAATCTATACAATAAATCAACTTTTCCTCTTGAATAATTTCTCGGACATTCGGACCGGCAACATGGCATTTTTAATCGGACCTGTCTTTAAAACGTCGGTCAGGTCTGACGGTCCGACACTTTTGGGAATGTCTGCACCTCTACCTATTGAAGAGGTTTGAGGTCACTGGGGTCAAGGCAAAGGTCACCGAGGCTTATAATAGATTTTCTCAAGTTCACACTTTTTTCTTCTTTTTTTTCCACACAATTAACCCATATATCGACAAAGCATCATCGAGGAGCATCCATCAATTTTATTGATATCCTTGTTTGTTGCTATCTGGTAATCTATATGCACTGAAGGTTATATGTTGCATGATTGTTTGCACTCAGAGCAAAGATGAATTAAGCGCACACAATCACTTTTAGAAGAACGTCAGACAAGTCTACCAATAGACAGGACCAAGCCTACCACCCTATGCTGTTATATAGTTTTAACCATTGATGATGAAATACAATTTAATTTATACCATCTTTAGTCCATATAAACGGACTCACAGAGCCTTTGATAATTTTTGCTGTGGCGGCTCTAGGAGTCCATATGCACCCCTTCATATGCACAAGTGCAGTTCAGCGTAGCGAATCGGTGTGCTTCCCAACAGATGTCGTTCCAGACAAATTGAGGAAAGCAATAAATAAACTTAAAAAACCTTTACATGCACCCTAAAAAACACGAAGATGTTTCAACACACTATTCTCCTTGACATTTTTATGTTGAAATTTGAAACAGTGAATTCTGTGTCTAATATCCGGCATCGTTATTGACTAAGGCTTCATCACATAACACAATGTGCAAAATATTGGTGTACTGTGACCTCACCGATATTGACACTTTAAGTCGGCTACATTGCTACAGTGTACCATTAGGGTGGATAGATAGTACTTAAGAAAAACGAAGTAATTAAAAAGCAATTATTTCTTGCTTTCATGGTACCATTTGCATGCGTTTGTGGTTTAGACAGGTAAACGTCAAATTTTGCACCTTTGGCAAATAGACGGCGCATTGCAACTCTCCGCAACTCTTTGGGTTATAAAGCTGAGAGTTGAATTATTGCAACAGTTAGTACGATATCATGTGCTTCAAAATATTATATTTGCTGAGGTTCAACTCAATAGAGTTGGATAACTTATTAAGGAGAACTGAATGATTCTATATTTTATTTTTTAACTCTCAATTGGTATCTTTAGGCAGTTTGGAAAATATAATATATTCTTTTTAGCTCGGCTGTTTTCGAAGAAAACCCGAGGTATTGTCATAGCCAGCTCGTCCTTCCGCTGTCCTTCGTCCGCCGTCCGCGTCGTCCCAAAACTTTAACATTGGCCATAACTTTTGCAATATTGAAGATAGCAACTTGATATTTGGCATGCATGTGTATCTCATGGAGCTGCACGTTTTTAGTGGTGAAAGGTCAAGGTCATCCTTCAAGGTCAAAGGTCATTTTTTTTCTTCTTTTTATTCAAAACTGCACCCACAGCCGAGCGTTGGACCCGCTCTGCGGTGCTCTTGTTTATATTGGGAATAGGGCAAAATTTCGGCCCCAACTTTGACCAAAAGTAAACTGGTTGTATACCCTGTAATTTGTTTGTTTTGCAGGATTCTGTAGGAGCCTCAGCAGTTAGTTTCCAAGAGACCCGCTACAGACCACGCCCTCTGACCACCAACAGCAGTGATGATGATAACAGTGATAATGATCAGGATGAGAAATCCCCATCGTGGAGACAGATGCAGAAGAAAAGGTTAGGCCGATGATAAATTGAGTTGCTTTCTGGGAAAACTGGGCTTAATGCATGTGCGTAAAGTGTCATCCCAGATTAGCCTGTGCAGTCTGCAGGCTAATCAGGAAAGACACTTTCCGCCTGTATGGTATTTTTTGTTTAAAATAGTCTCTTCTTAGCGTAAATCCAATTTCGGCGGAAAGTGTTGTCCCTAAATTAGCCTGTGCGGACTGACACTTTACGCACATGCATTAAGCTTAGTTTTCCAACACAAGGCTCAATTAACCCTTTGCATGCTGGGAAATTTGTCATCTGCTAAAATGTTGTCTGCTGAATTTCTAAGATCATCATTTTCTTCACTTTTTTTCAAAGACATCTATCAGAATAGCAAACAGTTTGGATCCTGATGAGACTCCACGTTCTGTGGCGTCTCATCTGGATCCAAACTGTTTGCAAAAGCCTTTGAAATCCGGTAACAGCACTCAAAGGGTTAAGGACAGTGGTTTTGCCCTATGTAAAATTGATGCTGGAAAATGATACCATTCATGGCAGATTTACATACTTAAAAACAGTTTTATATTTAAAGAAGTACATATTTCTGAAAGAAAATGGGAATCCAGAAGAGATTGATAACAATTTACTGTTTTGAATGTACCACAGCTAAACACAAGTAAATAAATAAGTGAAAAGGTGTTGTTCCACAACAGAGAGCTTATGCATTGTTTTTGCATGATATTTGGTAAGTTTTTTATTGATCCTTCCAGTTCAGCCATGGAGATGAACACAGGGGACCGTGAGAGCTTGTCACAGGGACTATCATCATCTGCCAGCGCCGGGCAGAGAAAGAGGAAGAACAACATCTGGGGGTCTGTGCTTCAAGAGCAGGATCTCACCCAGACATTGATGAAGAGCGGGGCTGTGCATAAATCTGAGGAAGTCGATTATGCAGCCAGGGATGTCGAGAGCTATGACTTTACTAAGGCATATGAAGATGACAGGCCCGATCTAGATGATGACGATATAGCAGCAGCTAAAGCAAGCACGGATGCATTGAAGAGCTTGGCTTGTGTTCCTCATATAACGTCTGGGAGGGCTATCATCGACTATGAGGACACTGTGCTACAGACAGCCTCTGGTGATCGAAGGGGGAAGAAACGCAAGGCTGACAGTCAGTCAGACCGGTTTGAGAGAAAGCCGGGTGGGGTGCATGACAGGTTGGGCGTTAAGAAGGTCGCTACTATGAAACTTGGAGAGATCAACTTGTCTGAAGATATGGAAGCCAAAGAACTTGCTCAGAAAATTGCTGATTTTATTCATGAACCAAAAGTGGAGTTAATTGGTAAGACTTGATCATGTGTTGTTTTTTTACCTTAAAACACTCCTGTTCATGTAGCGAAACCTCTTATAATTATGTTCTAATATTTTAAGCACATGTTAACTTGATTGTTTAGATTTTTAGCACATGAAAACTTGATTGTTAAGAATGTATTTCAATGTAAAATAATACCAAATGATGATGAATAAGTAAGCAAAGAGTAGTAAGTGCTAAGATTGGTAAACCTAAGTTTTTAGTATATGTTCACATTGTTTGCATGTCTTTAGATCAAATTACAATATAATATTAAATATATGGAATGTTAGGTGAGTGTAAGTCAGGCTAAGCATGTAACATTTGACAGTTTGCAGGCCATACTCTAATCTGGTACTTAGTCCCACATGATAAATCGCATCTATCTTTATCAAACACTCTCCTAATAATTATTCTTTAGTTAATATTACTGTAATTTCTAACCTAGTACATATAATTGTGAGGGTGTACACTGACTCAAAATTGTCGTTACCCAAATTAACCTTAGAACATAGAAATTCTTATCATTTTTATGCCCCCTTTAAAAAAAGGGGGTATATTGTTTTTGGCCTGTCTGTCATTCTGTCTGTCTGTCTTTCTGTCTGTCTGTCCAAAACTTTAATAATATTAAAGTTTTGTCATAACTTAAAATTGCAATATTGAAGATAGCAACTTCATATTTGGCATGCATGTGTATCTCATGGAGCTGCACATTTTGAGTGGTGAAAGGTCAAGGTCATCCTTCAAGGTCAAAGGAAAAAAAAGTAATAAAAAAATTCAAAGCGGCGCATTAGGGGGCATTGTGTTTCTGACAAACACATCTCTTGTTGTTTTTTATATTAAGAAAAAATGGCACTCAAATACAATTTTTAAGCAAAAATGGGTAGTCATTGGCATATTGGCAAATAGCAGCGTATGCCTTGATTGTCACAGCTTTTTTCAAGGCTTGAGGGTGTGATCGTTAGCCTGAAAATCCTTTTTATGTTTTGTATAATAATATTATTTTTGGTTTTGTGGAAACAGTTTGTTTTTTTGGTTCAAAATCAGGTCCTGTAGCATGACCCATTTCCAATGGAAAACAGTTAATATTTGTCCTGAAAGGGACCTTAAAATTCCATTTTGAACGTTTCCAATTTTTTCTTTAAAAAAAATAAATAAGTATCAACATTAAATTCCTAAAATTCAAAATTGTTTTTTAAAAGTATTTAGTATTTGTTAGCAAAAATGAACAACACTTTTGCGCCAATTTAAGTCAAAACAACATGATTTATTTCAATGCATAGGGACTCAGCCCCATTCCCAAAATGGTGGTAAAAAAACTGAGAAAATTTGCAAAGTAGAAAAATGAGATATTGTGGGTTAAGGTCAGTTTCAGGTGAAAATTGTATTAAGAAGTATTCATGATGAGGCACTTTTCAGAGCGTGTGGTGGAGCATATGGGGAAGGCGGCTGCCGTGAGGATTCTACAGCAGACCAAAGACACAGAGGAAAGTGGCGGCATGTACACTAATGTGAGCCTTTATCTCAGTGTCGAGGGTTCTCCTAAATATAGAAGCATATTAAATAATACATTTCACTCTTTTCAAGAATATGTACATATATATAGTAAGAGTGATTTTTTGGTGTTGTACCTATAAACAAATTGTTTTCTATATCTATAGAATACTATAATCACTGTGGTATTTTATGTAATAGTGGCGGACTTCTAGCTTAATTTCTGTGGTATTATTCTTAATCTCTTAGGTCTTCTGGCTTAATCTCTGAGGATTACTGGCTTAATATCTGCTGTCTTCTGGCTTGATCCCTGAGGTCTTCTGTCTTCTATCTATGTGATCTTCTTGCTTAATTTCTGTTGTTTTCTGACTTAATCTCTGTTGTCTTCTGGCTTTATCTGTCTGGTGGGTGTTCTTGCAGAATCTACGTACTCTTCTTGTTCAGTCACTTATTTCTTGCTTAAATCCCTGTGGTGGTCATGTTTAAGGATGGCAGTCGTAGGCGGACCCCAGGTGGCGTGTACCTGCAGTTAATCAAACAGCAGCCAGAGTTCACAGAGGTCCGCAAGCAGATCTTTGTAGAGGACTGGCAGGACAAAGCCAACAAGAAGAAACAACAACGCAAAGTGTGAGTTGAATTATTGGCAGTCAATGCTTTCTCACTATTATATTACATATATTTGCTTGTTCTTGTATTAAATCAACTTCCATGCATTTAAAGTACCAGTAAATACATTGTTGTGATTTAGTAGATAGTTTTCTTCAAATAATTGTGTTTGTATTCTTCTTAATGTGGTATTGCATGTATTGCATTTGAACGTTTATTTGTAAATTAAACTAGACAACGAAAAGTAAAACATCTTACTTCCTTTTCAGGAAAAAGGCTAAAGAAAGAGATCAGAAAAAGAAGATCGAAAATATACAAGGACAGAATTCTGAACAGCCAAGGTCAAGATCTGGATCAAATCACAGGTCAAGGTCAGGTTCCAATGAAAGGTCAATTTCAAATTCGAGGTCACACTCTGGGTCAAAATCTAGGTCAAGGTCAACAGAATTTAAGGGTGTTAAGGACGAGGAGGGAATGGCAGAAGAACAAAATGAGAATAAAAAACAAGGCAGCAGACGAAATCGTTCCAGAAACAGAAGGAATAGAAAAAAGCACTACAATGACTTTGACAAGTTGGACGAATCAAATAGTGACAGTGAAAGTGATGGTCACTCAAAAGCTCAGGCTAACACATTTAACTTTGAAGATGAGCTAGAGGCAGCCCGGAAAAGAATTCTGGAACAGAAAAACAAGGTACAGCAAGGCGAGATAGATATGGAGAAAACTGTCAACGATAAAGCGGACGGGGACAACAACATTGGTGGAATGGGGGACCTGGATGAAGCAGAGGCTAACATTGTGGACATTCCTTTAGAAATGGAATGAGGGGCTATATGAGCCTGGTTCTGGGAAAACTGGGCTTTATTGATGTGCATAAAATGGCATCCCAGATTAGCCTGCGCAGACACTTTCCACCTTCTTTGGATTTTCGTTGAGAAGAGACTTCCTTTAAGAAAAATACTCCATAAAAGCGTTAAGTGTCTTCCCTGATAAGCCTGAGCAGAGTGCACAGACAAATCTGGGACGACACTTTACGCCAATGCATTAGGCCCAGTTTTCCCATAACGAGGCTTATATTACTGGGAACTGGCAACTTCAAAAGTATTGGCATGCATTTTTAAAAGGCCAGAATTCTAATGCTAATACATTATCTTCAAATATTTGGGGTTCTGTAGAAATGAAGTATGGCATAATGACAGTGCCAGTTTAAGCTCATATGCCATGAACAACTTGTGCCAATGTATTGGAAATACATTTGGAAATTGGGTAAAAGTCAAATATTCAAAGTTGATGTGTTGTGAAAACGGATTTTTTTTCTTGTTTTCCTTACAATCCTTTAACCCTTTGCATGCTGGGAAATTTGTCGTCTGCTAAAATGTTGTCTGCTGAATTTCTAAAATTAGCATTTTCTTCGATTTTTTTCAAAGAATTCTATCAGAATAGCAAACAGTTTGGATCCTGATGAGACGCCACGTTCTGTGGCGTCTCATCTGGATCCAAACTGTTTGCAAAGGCCTTCAAAATCCGGTTCCAGCGCTCAAAGGGTTATTCCAAACACATTGCTTGCTGATGTGTTCAGATAAACTTTCTTTAAATGTTGTTTTTCATGTCAAATATGTTTACTAGGTCACAACTGTAATAAGTATTTATTGCAAAACATTTTAACAGCAATGGTGTTTGCACTGTAATTAAATTCTCTTTTAAAATTAGTGTACAATTCATATATATGCTTACTTGTTAATGGTCTTTTTGTTTTGTGTACCATTATTAATTGATTTCTGTTTAATGACTGTCATTATAATGAATTGGGAAAATTAGTTTGCAGTTGTTTGTCATTTATTTGTTGTTTGTCATTTATTTGCTTAAATACACTTGAACCTTTAGAAGCAAACAATATATTAAGCTTATGGATCTTCGCGGAAAACAATCTTCCTCTTTGCATTTTTTTTGGTTTATCCAATTTCTGACGCTGATCAAGAAATGGTCGCGATATTTACTGTTAAGGGGCATTTTGTACAAAATAATATTTAAATGGTTTTAAATAAAAATTGTAAATCTGTTTAAATAAGTATGAATGCAAAGCAGGACAGGGGTTATAGGAATGCTTTTCGTCTTGTCTGTACATTTTTTGTTTCTGTTCCACAAACCCCTTGAAGGATTTTAATGAAATATGGCTCAATTGTGGACAATTTGCAGAAAGCACGAATCAGTCATGCCAACTCAAGGCCAAGGTCATGCTTGAGACTCCATGTTTGTGTCCACTCAGTTTTTGTTGTACAATTAGAAGGATTTTCATACAACTTTGCTCAAATGTTAAGGTACTGGTTTTCCTTAAATGGTGATATAGAGAACCTTGAAAATCTGTGTAATTGCTATCTTTTTTTCAAAACCACTGCAATGTTTCTTGCGTTTACATTTTTTTTTTCTCTTATCCTTTTTGGTCAAAGAGTGGGGTAGTTTTCCTAATGTAGCCATATAGAAGTGTTGTTAACTTGTATACCCAGGCACCTCTAGTTTTGGAGTTGTCCGTCCATCTGTCACGAACTTCTTAGGGCTATATCTCAGAAACAATATAAGATTTCAACATGAAATTTCATGGGTGTATAGATATCAATGAGAAGTGCCATGCACGAGAACCATAACCCTTCACTTTCCTAAATAAGAGATTTTGCGCTTTGTTGTTTTTGAATGATGTAACTTCAGGGCTATATCTCAGAATCGATACAAGATTTTAACATAAAACTTCATGGGTGTATAGATATCAATGAGGAGAAGTGCCATGCACAAGAATCATAACCCTACACGAAAACCCTAAACCCTAAATCATATTTCCCTTTTCCCTTTGTTGATTTTTGTTTTATGAACTTTTCAGGGCTTTATCTGGCGAGAAACAAAGGGCCTTCATTGCCCTCTTGTTATGAAATTTCACACGATTGATCAGAAACATGTGCAGCTGTCACAGCTTCAGCATGTTGAGCTTGGGTGGTTTTTCAGACATGTGTCCCAAATTGTTAATATTTCATCAGACAGATGTGGTCTGTAACACTTATGAAAGAGTTGGAAGGAACTAAATATGACTTATTATTGCGTAGTCCTATGCAGAGGGCAAACGGACCATGGACCATACGGCCCAGATTTGCGGATTATACGTCCCAGATTTGCGGATCATACGACCCAGATTTGCGGATCATACAGCCCATGTATTGTAGACAGGTATTTTTCGCCGTTTTATACCCTTTATTTCTTGTATGAATTGTTTAAATGCCGTTCTCTTTCCAGCCATATCAGCAACAAAGTGATTTGCGTTTATTTTGTATTAAAACTGCGAAAAATACCTGCCTCGACATGGACGCCGCCAGCTTGTTTGTCACACGATTACCCCCTCCGCTATGGTGCAGACTGTTGAAATGATTGATCAGCAATTGCGATTGTGATATCTTCAGCACATTATGTACAATAAATACATGTATGGCAAAAGAAAAGATTTCCGTAGCACCTCTGGACATTGCAACTGATTGTGTGGAAGTACATGCAGTTACTATCTGCTTACATGAACAGATGTATTTTTTAACAATCCTAAAGTTAAACAAGGGCTGTTTGTAAAACATGCATGCCCCCCATATGGGCTGTCAGTTGTAGTGGCAGCCATTGTGTGAATACGTTTTTTGTAACTGTGAACTTGACCTTTGACCTAGTGACTTGAAAATCAATAGCGGTCATCTGCCAGTCGTGATCGATGTACCTATGAAGTTTCATGATCATAGGCCTAAGTATTCTTGAGTTATCATCAGGAAACCATTTAACTGTTTTGAGTCACCGTGACCTTGACCTTTGACTTAGTGACCTGAAAATCAATAGGGGTCATCAGGGAGTCATCATTAATTTACCTTTGAAGTTTCATGATCCTACGCGTAAGCCTTCTTGAGTTATCATCTGGAAACCATTTTACTGTGTCGAGTCACCGTGACCTTGACCTTTGACCTGAAAATCAATAGGGGTCATCTGCGAGTCATGATCAATGTACCTATGAAGTTTCATGATCCTAGGCCTAATTATTCTTGAGTTATCATCAGGAAACCATTTTACTATTTCGAGTCACTGTGACCTTGACCTTTGACCTAGTGACCTGAGAATTAATAGGGGTCACCTGCCAGTCACGATCAATGTACCTATGAAGTTTGATGATCCTAGGCGTAAGCTTTCTTGAGTTATCATCCGGAAACCATTTTACTAGGTCGAGTCACCGTGACCTTGACCTTTGACCTAGTGACCTGAAAATCAATAGGGGTCATCAGCGAGTCATGATTAATGTACCTATGAAGTC
>VMBQ01000103.1:141729-200655 GCA_007657795.1 Dreissena rostriformis | reverse complement strand
AATTTTCTAAGTATAAAAAGGGCACATAATTCTGTCAAAATGCCAGTCAGAGTTACATAACTTTGCCTGCACAGTCCCCTTACGATAGTTAGTAAGTGTTGCAAGTATGAAAGCAATGGCTTTGATACTTTAGGAAAAAAGTGGACCTAAACACAAAACTTAACCAAAATTTCAATTTTCTAAGTATAAAAAGGGCACATAATTCTGTCAAAATGCCAGTCAGAGTTACATAACTTTGCCTGCACAGTCCCCTTACGATAGTTAGTAAGTGTTGCAAGTATGAAAGCAATGGCTTTGATACTTTAGGAAAAAAGTGGACCTAAACACAAAACTTAACCAAATTTTCAATTTTCTAAGTATAAAAAGGGCACATAATTCCGTCAAAATGCCAGTCAGAGTTACCTTACTTTTCCTGCACAGTCCCCTTACGATAGTTAGTAAGTGTTGCAAGTATGAAAGCAATAGCTTTGATACTTTAGGAAAAAAGTGGACCTAAACACAAAACTTAACCAAAATTTTCAATTTTCTAAGTATAAAAAGGGCACATAATTCTGTCAAAATGCAAGCCAGAATTATCTAACTTTGCCTGCCCAGTCCCCTCATGATAGTAAGTAAGTGTACCAAGTTTGAATGCAATAGCATTGATACTTTATGAGAAAAGTGTACCTAAACGCAAAACTTAACCGGACGCCGACGCGGACGCCGACGCCGACGCCAAGGTCATGACAATAGCTCATAATTTTTTTTCAAAAAATAGATGAGCTAATAAGTGTATTTTTATGTTTTGTTTCTATTATCAAAACAGCTTTATTGCACCATGTTGCACACATATTTAACAATACAAATATTTCAAATTACTCATGCACAAGTACATGTATAGGCTCAACATGTACATATGGGTCCTTCTAAGAACTGTATTGATTTGAATTCCACAACCAATTCAAAGCTCTTCAAAAAGAAACTATTGCTCAGTTCTTACAAATGTATTACGATTAATTATGAATAAAAACCAGGCATCTAACTAATGGATAATGGAATGCATGATGAAAAACATGGATAACTTTCACAATAATACACTTACTTACAGGTATTTTCTATCAAATGCATGTCGTCGATATGTGACATGTAATAATGCTAATACAGCAACACTGCATTTATAATATATGGATAATTTATATCTAAATTTACAGTCGTAACAGTTGCAAAGGTAACCCATTAACAGGAATTAAACACATTAGTAGTTTGACAAACTACACTATAAAAAGTTTAAGCAATATAAACATATTTTAACCGACGAAGTTGACGGGAATAGTAGCAAGTGGAATAGTACTTACAAATATGAACCAGTGTTCTGCCGTGCATCTTTACTGTTGGGGACAGGGACCCTTTAGGTTTAAAAAAGTGGGGACAAAAGGGAAAAATCTGGGGACACATAAATATATTTGTAGCAGAATTAAATTTTCAGAAACTAATAACCTTTTACTTGCACTCTTTAACTTGCGTGATTTCTTCTTACAGCCAGTTCACAGGATACATAACTTAATAATTCAAACTTGAACATTTTAAAAACTTTTTAAAACTGTCAAACAATTGTCAACATATTTACAAAACTTGTTCGATAATTAGAATGACCGATAGTTAAGGCGTTTTCTTTTTTGTGCTTTATGCACGAACTGCATGTCATTTTGTTGTTGTCAAACAGTAACCAAGAAAATTCTTGAAGCCAATTTGCTTGGAATGTACATTTAGGGGCAGACTTTTTTTCGTCATTGCTAAATGATGTTGGGACTTAAGAAGACTCTGTTGGGGTGTTATTATTATTGTCATATTTGCTCAATTTTACTTGCCGGAGGAAAAAAACTCAAAATGGATTTTGTTTTCTTCGGCCGGTCACTCCCCCACACCTATCAAAGGTGTGGAAATTTCCTTAATTTCTGATTGGTTATTATAATCTCAACTTACCAATGAAATAAATTGTTATTAAAGTAAATTGACCATTGGCTGCGAAATGACGTCACGTCCAATGAAGTGATTCGTTCTAGTTACGCATTCACTCGATTACTTTACCGACTTACAAATTGAATCGATTAGTTTTTATTCCTAATTCCTGTGCGCCCGCGGACCCATATACGGAAAACGGGTGGGGACAAATCTTTTTTTTTTGCTTCAATGACGCAAGGGCGCATCCACGGCAGAACACTCATGAACGTATGTTTTCTTGATATATTTTGCTTTGTAATCTAAAAATTTTCTAAGAAAGGTTGAAAGGAAAACAAAAAAAAACACATTTTTTTTTAAATTTAAAGTATCTTCCAGTTTAAAATAAAAATTGAAATGCATTTTCTGACTAACGAGGATTAAATCAAGTGTAACCTGTTCCATAACTTACTATTTGAGGTTTGGTTTGTTAAATGTTTTTCAATTGCTTGGATTCAAATACAAAATCCTCAACAACCGTTTAAAGCTAGTACAGGTATGGGACAGTCCGAACTGGCATACACAAAACCTTGCACTCCGACTGATAGGCAATCTAGTTCACAACGCATCATTTGGCCACTATAAACCCAGATTGACTATCTGAGTTTCTTGCCGGAGGTAGAAATGCCAAGTTTCTTCTTTCTCAGAATGTACATGTGTTTCATCATCTGAATTCCACCTGAAAGAACACGCATATGAGCCTCATATCTCATATATTAACCCTTTGCATGCTGGGTAATTTGTCGTCTGCTAAAATGTCGTCTGCTGAATTTCTAAAATTAGCATTTTCATCGATTTTTTTCAAAGAATACTATCAGAATAGCAAACAGTTTGGATCCTGATGAGACGCCACGTTCTGTGGCGTCTCATCTGGATCCAAACTGTTTGCAAAGGCCTTCAAAATCCGGTTCCAGCGCTCAAAGGGTTAATAAATGTGCGTAAAATTCTGTCCTTGATTAGCCTGTGCAGTCCACACAGGCTAATCAGGGACGACACTTTCTGCTTTTATGGTATTTTTGCTTAAAGGAAGTATTTTCTTAGCAAAAATCCAGTTAAGGCGGAAAAGTGTCGTCCGTGATTAGCCTGTGCGGACTGCACTGGCTTATCTGGGACAACACTTAACGCACATGAATTAAGCCCAGTTTTCCCAGAGCAAGGCTCATATTGTTCAATACAAATCTTTGTACTGAGCTCACATTGAGGACTCAGAATTTTAACCCTTTGCATGCTGGGAAATTTGTCGTCTGCTAAAATGTCGTCTGCTAAATTTCTAAAATTAGCATTTTCTTCGATTTTTTTTCTAAGACCACTATCAGAATAGCAAACAGTTTGGATCCTGATGAGACGCCACGTTCTGTGGCGTCTCATCTGGATCCAAACTGTTTGCAAAGGCCTTCAAAATTTGGTTCCAGCGCTCAAATGGTTAATTTCTCCCTTGGCTTCAATCACATTCAACCCCAATGACGTTGCACAATTGTTGCTTTCAGCCTTCAGACTGAATTGATTTTGCTAACAATGGGTCAGCACAAAATATGCCATGTTTTATATGTTTTACAGCACAGTTTTGGGTCAAGCCATGAAATTTTTCTATTAAAATTTTTCATGAAGTATTGTTTCTTGTTTCTTTAGCCAACATGAACATATTATTCATGCCCATATACTGTGATATTCTTTCCCCAATATTTAAAAACATCAAAAGTTATGTTCTGAATGTTTTTTGACAGGTATCATTTATTTAGCTCATAGTAATACATTTCCTTGTTCTTAAATTTTCCACCTTAATATTTATTTTAGTACATTCAGTTTCATACTCCTACAAAGGTCATATATTGCAAAAATGTTTAAAATAGTCACACTTTTTTTTATTACTACAGTGTTCTTTAAATCCGGACGTACCGGTACTAATTTGGATTAAAACTTAAATGATCTTCCCAAAATGCACCAAGTACTGGATCTATGCAGAAAACAGACTGGAAAATGTGTAAGAAACCCCAGGATGTTCAAACTACATAACTTAAGCAAACGATCCTATCACAGTTAAAGTGTCAGCAAAAGTCCCCAAACTATTGATGGCTATAAGGTTTGGTAAAATCGTAACAATTACTGACCCACACTCTTATTTACAGTCAGTCAACTGCACATCAGTACATGACCTTAATTGTTGACTTGCAATGAAGCCCAGTTATTTGGAATGTTTTGACCGAGGGCTAACAACTGACTACAGAAGTCTTCTTACCTAGAGCCAGTAACAATAGATATGTATGCAGGAACCATGGGAAATAGAAGGCAAAGTTGGAGGCGTTTGGCAGCTGCACACTGAACATCCCGGACTCCTCAAACAGTGGAATTGACATGATCACAACTGTGGCTGCAAACGAGAGGAGAAACAAGATATATGTTACAAATTTAAACTTCAAGTAAAATGTTGCCACACAATCTCATTTAAACATTGAAATGTTATCATGACATACTAATATTGAAAAGACATCATTTCCCTCATAATGTTTTCAATATCATTTGTGACTTAACTGAATATGCCCATGTTTCATTTGAACAACAAACATTATAATAAAGAATGTATTACCTTCAAACAAGATTCCCAGAGGATATAGTGGAATCCAGGCTGTGTAGCGTAGCCAAGAGATAATCTTGATATCTTTACCAATGCTTGACAACATGTAGAATGGATATCTGCAGATAAATTTGTTCATACAGGTATGTTCCATCTCACATTATGTAAACACATCACAGCATTACTGTCTATCATATTGGTATTTAGTTTAGAATTAGTCTGCACCTTAGCTCAATCAGTTAAAGATTTTTTTCAGTTTTCAGCATTCATGTCTTCTGACCTTGAATGAGGACCATGACCTTTCACCTAGCATAATATTTGTACATGACACATACTATGATCATCAGGGAAATAATTTAAAAAAAACATAAACATTCTGACCAAGTTTGAGTTTAAACGTGGCTTCTAGACTGGTAAAATGGATATTCTAAGAATTGACTTGGTTACCTAAATTTTAGAAATAAAGTGACCTAAACTCAAACTCGGCCTAGATATGGTTGCGATAAAGATTCTGATCAAGTTTCATTGAGATTAAGACATAAATGTGGCCTCTTGCATGATAACAAGGTTTTTATAAGATTTGACCTTGTGACCTAGTTTTCGAACACACATGACCCAGAACTCAGCCTTGATATTGTCAAGATTAACATTCTGACCGAGTTTCATCATGATTGTGTCATAAATGTGGCCTCGAGAGCGGTAACAAGGTTTTTTTTATAAAATTTTATCTGGTGACCTAGTTATTTGACACATGTGAGACAGAAATTACAGAATAGACCCCAGCCCAGATATTGTAAAGATAAACATTCTGACCAAGTTATAACCAAGATATCATCAAAAATATGGCATCTAAAGTTGAAACAAGTTTTGTTTTTCAAATTTGACCAGGTGACCTAGTTTTTGTATGTATATGACTCAGATTCTACCTTAGGCCTAGTGATTGTCAATATAAACAGAAGACGGACACCAGACATACGGTGATCACAACAGCTCACCATTACCACTTTGTTCTCAGATGATCTAACAAGAACATGACAATGCTACAAAAACAATTTTTCAATGATTTGGTCAAAAATTTAATTTATATCATTGTGCAATCCTAAGCTAGGTCTGCATGCTAGCTACGTACACACACAATTTTAGTGCAATACTTCCATCCAATTATTGAGCACAAAACCGTTTTACTATTTAAAGAAACATTGGAATTGACCTTGATCCAAATGCAATCCCACATTATGTCTTCATATAAGCTACATGTACCAAAATACAACATTTCAGAACAATACCCACATAAAAACTCAAGCTAACGAGTGGAAACAGTTTTTATATTTTTTAAACTGACACCCTGAACTTAAGGGTCCAACTGGTCCAAGATGGAATTCCAAGATGGTATACATCTAAGCTATATACACACATTTTTTTCTGCACAATATCTCCATTTAAACTTAAGCTATTGAGTATTTTTTTTTAATTAATTTTAGTAACATTGACCTTGAACTTAACCAGACTGGCCTAAAATGAACTCCCATGATTGGTCTTCATATAAGCAGCCTACACAAAAAATGTCAGTGCAATATCTCCATCTGAACTAAAATTATTCACCGGTCACCATATATATTTTCATTTTTTAACAATGGCCCTGACTTTGATCTGACTGGCCCCAAATTCAATCCCATGCTAGTACATGTATTACCGAAAAAGTGCGGGGAAACTAATGGCTGTTTACCTGATTAGTTCAACAGCCGACCAGGTCATGAACAGATACCAGACCACAGGAGCTATCCGCAGACGTACATCTTGAAGTATGAGTATGAAGAGAATGAAACCTCGACCTCCAACCTGCATAGAGAAACATGAAAACTAGTCACGCACAAGCTATGATAGGTAAAGATTTAGAAGTTCCCAAAGATTATCAAATTTTCAAATGTATGTCACGGGCTGTCGTAAGGTTTTGGCCAATTGACTGAGAACATTCTTATATATTCTAGAATATTGACAATGTTTTCCTGAAATACAGACGTATTAAAACAATTCAAGTTTCCATATTTCACACAAATATTTATTTATAACATAACAATTCAAATGAAACCAAACATTTTAAATCAATTATTGAAATAACACAAGGTTATTAACAAAAACAAATTAACAATGTAAATGTACATAAGCTTTATGGCTGTCACGATTCACCGGTAAACCGGTATATTGCGGTGCATGTCGTTAGAAAAATCGCACAGCGGTACGGCGTTGCCGCACCGGTTTTTTAATCTAATCATTTTTTTATGAACACAGATAATAAACATATAACATATTTTGATATAATTATCGTTTTGAAAACTTTAGAAGCGATTAAAAAGGGTTAAATAAATAATCCGTTAATATCCAGGTCAAACAAGCACTTCCAAGTGTAGATGTTTAACATTCACGTTTACAGAGCTATACAAGCCTGTATGTTTCCGTAACTTTTTTGAAGTTGGGATCGATTTCCTATGCAAATAAGTTCATAATTATCAGAAGCATGTTTATTCTATTTCTTCTTCCGAATCATGTTATCTTTAGATGCTGAATAAGTCGAGGAAAAGTCAGAACACTACGGATATTTAATACTGGGCCCGGCTGACTCCGCATTTTAAACCTGTCCTTGAAGCGTCCGATTTACACAGATCGTAGACACAGCTATTGTGAAACAACATGGCAGACATTGCCCAAATAGACACGAATAACAATAACAATGAGTATTACATTGTGAAAAAAAAAAAGAAAAGAAAAAAAAGGTGATATTTGGCAACATTTTGCCAGAAAATGATTGTTCTTATTCATTACAGTTTCTAGTCATACCATGATACCAGTGTTTTCAGATTATTGAGTTTAATAAAGTTGTAAAACCTGTTATTCTACAGTGTTGCCGTATCGCGATATATCGCGATATGCTCACGGCGTATCGTGACAGCCCTAATAAGCATTGAAACAGGACGTGTGTAAATAGGCCACACATAGTTGTTAAATTTGAGCTTTGACCTCTTAATGCCACCTTCACCTTTGTGGTAGGCAAACGGGTGATACACACCTTTGTGGTAGGCAAACGGGTGATACACACCTTTGTGGTAGGCAAACGGGTGATACACACCTTTTTTCCTCTCAAGATGGCCATTTATGTCAAGTTATTATAAAATCCATAAAAAATGGCAAAGTTATAGGTGAAAGAGGAATTTTCTAATTGAAATTTGACTTATAAGTGTGACCTTTACCTTGACTTTTGATGTAGAGAGACGGGTTTTACATGCTACACATAATCAAATGTTTGTTAACAGTTGTGCCACAGTAATTAGAAACCCATCAATAAATGACACAGTTATGGCTGAGACTGGTATGTTCAAGATGTTTTATTGCAAAATTTGACTTTGACCACTAAGAGTGAACTTTGTGAAGGAGAGATAGAGGTTACACACAAAACATTGAATTGTGATGGTTTACATTTGTGCAAAATTATTTCAAAATCCATCAATATATTGCAAAGTTATGGATGAGACAGGAATTTCCTGATGGATACTTGCACAGATGTAAAGACATACGGATGAATGGTGTATGCCACCTTCTTTGAAGGGGGGCATAACACACCTTTTTTCTTATACAAAACATTATATTTATTAATGTAAAGAACAATCTGTCCAGGAGGTAATTATTGGGTTATACTTTCTCCAATATCCGTCTGTACACTACCTGCATTACAGGAGCTACAACGCCAGTTTTCACCAATCCTGTGAGTGGATGTATGATCTCCAGTACCGCCGTGACCTGACAGAACATGAACTGAGTACCCACCAACTCAAATGCCTTCTCTTTAGCACCTGAAATTTAATTAACAACAGCTTTTATTTGATTGACTTTATAGCATTTATTGGGCATATTCCCAAATCCAAAAAGAATTGTTCCCAAAACAGCACACTTAACTTTCTTCAGTTTAATAGTAAATGTTAAATTTGTGTTCAGTGACCTAAACTAATGGCATAAAGAAATATTTAAAGTTTCAATTGAATTTCTGAAGCAGTTTTAGTGTACGTTACCTTTAATCTGCATTTTCTTAGTATACAAAACATGTGCCCATAGGGCATGGTTGCCCCAAAATTCCACTTTGGTATCAACACTCATCAAAAATGTCAAAAAACAAGTTGTTCTATGGCCAAAGTTGACGGGTTATACAAGCGACAAGCGATCTCATGTTGGTGGTCATTTGTGTAAGTTATTTTAAAATTGCACGGTATATGACAAAGTTACAGTCCAGACAAGCAGTTTTATGGCCTAATTTGACCTTTGACCTCTAAATGTGACCTTTAAGGTAGCCTAGGGATAGGGGAAGTTACATACGACTCGACACAACATCTTTTGATGGTTGACATTTGTCATTTTAAAATACATCAATATATGGCAAAGTTATGGCTGAGACAGGAATATTTGGATGACCATCAGGAAACTGGGACGGACGTACAGACGTACAGTGCAGCTGATTATATGTCACCTTCTTGGAAAAAAGGTGCATAACAAGTGGTATAAATTCTTCTATATAGCAGTTCAGAGTCAAGGGTTTTTGGTCAGTGACCTCACATAGACTCTGAAGACTTGTAAACTTTCAATTAAATATCTGTGGCAGAAAAAAAACTATTGAGTTGTTGCACCAACATTTTATTTAAAAGCTTCTAAGAATAACAAAGGGCATACTTTTCTAATCATAAATGTGGCGGTCAGAGTTATGAGCCTTGGTTAGTGACCTCATACAATGACTCTGATCATGTGTGAAGTTTCATTTTATGATTTCAGTATGCAACCAATAGCACAAGTTGACACATGGATGAGAAGTATGTGTGCATTTAGACGTTTATGAGGTCCTTCTATGCCGGAGGCTTCAAAATGTGAAGACCTCCCCGTGTGTCCCAGCACTACTACTTAAATAATTCACTTGGCTAACAAAAGTTTTGAATTTCATGTTTAGCTGTTATTTCCAGCTATTTCATTTTGAACTGAAAGACACTCATTGTTGGTGTTGTCTTTCTTGTGCTGGGATGGGAAGCCAGAGTACCAGGAGGAAACCCCAAATGTCGAGTACTGTAACCATCTACCAAAGGAACATGTGCCAGACATGGGGATTGGGACTCGAGTAGCCAGGCTGAGAAGCGTGTGTAACAGCCACTGTACTAACGGGACAGCCAGATAAATAGTAACTGTATAGCCTCGAAACTACTCAATGAACAGTCTAGTTAAATGGGATTTTAAAAAAAATCCCTTAATTAATTATTCCCAAATGAAAGTCCAATTTTCAAATGCTCAAATATAAAAAGAGTTCAGCATGTTTACATACATTTCACTTTATCCTAGTCCATTTAAGGTTATTTAAATAACAATTCTCGGAAGTCTGATAATCAAACAATTATTTATAATTTCCAAAGGTGAAATTATACCAAAATTCAAATTTGATCTGAATAGATCATTATTCCAAAAACATCAAAACTAATCCTAAACAATTCACCCCTTCAGAGCCACATAAATACATTTAAATCATACTACATGTACTATCCATTTGAAAGGAGATTTTCTAAAGCGCGTCTGTGGATTAACACAAATAAAAAGTACAAATTACCTGACCCATGCTTGATTAAATTGTACGACAGCACTGTAGTGATGTACAGGAACCCCACAAACTGCAGCAGGTTGTATGTGAACAGATAGGTGCCACTGACGTTTAAGTCCTCCCCTGTAATACACAGCAATGTGTTTCACTTACAGGGATCTAGAGGGCAATAGCAAGATGCTTTGCCCAGTTCATTTGTCTTTCACTCTTGCTGCCACTCTGGACTGGTCAACACAAAAAGTGAGAACATGTTTTAAAATCTAATATTTTTTTTGCAAATATTCAATTTCAAATGTAAACAATGTGCTTACAAATCTAAATTACCAGGTTAGTAGTTTTAGACGAAGATTTCCTAGTATTTAGCGAATTATAACACCTTGTCATTTGACTGGGGTCCCTGACCCTTTTAAGCAGCACTTTGTACCATTTTGAACCTACATGTAGATCTATCCATACGTTACTGTTTCTTATATCTCTGTTTCAATTGAAATAAAGTATGTTAAATGTATAAACTTCATTTTGCAGGCACATCGCATAATTCATAATAGCAGGTGCTTTTTGCAAACCCTAAAGAGCATGTGATAATGCTTGTCATTTCCTGTGATATTTCTGTATTCATCATTGAATGACATGAAACGTTCCAGTTTCACAATAGCAAGAAATGAGTAAGTTGCAAACCCCAAACCCATAAAACTTAGTCTATCACAAACCTTGTTTCTCATCTTCAAGCTGCTTCTCTATATTCCTCATAACTTCATCGGCTGCCATCTTTTGACGCTCATCTTCACTATCGATGTCATCTTCGTACATGAACTTGTCAAAATCTATTTTCAGCCATGCCAGTTTCGTCTGTGTCTTGGTTAGACGGGGCCAGGCCTCCGCTCCCTGCTTTTTCATACTGAACTCAACTCCACGTGCAGTAACACGCTGCTTGCAACTCTTGAATATATACATGGCTTTTACAATAAAATAATATTAGTAAATGAAAATGTTTGATAAAAAATATAGTACAAAAGAAATTTCAATATACAGATATTATAAACATTTATAAGCATATTGGTTTAAGTAAGTATTTTAATGTCATTATCCATATAAAAATATGACATACCATTATCTCTGAATTGAATAAGCATGACCTTTCAGTTTCTGTTAGTTTTTTTCAGTTAGTAATCAATTCGAATTCTGTTCAATTCAAAGAGCAAAATAGGTACATGTAATACCAATTTGGTGAGAAGAGATGGTTGTTTTAAATGTATATGTATTTTTTTGTGCACTTATATCAGCGAGAATAAGTTTCTTACGATTCAAACAAGAAGAACACAACCTTATAAAATAGTTCATACCCATTTATCGATTGGTAAATAGAACTCCAAATCAAACTCATATCGCTTGTTCCCATGACCTCCTACACCGGTGAAGGCTGCAGTAAGTTTGTCCTCTGTGATATCAGCCTTATCCACCTGCAAGCAGATGACTGGTTACATATCGTTGCAATCGCTTGGGTTTGTATGTTTACAAGAAAATTGTCAGAATGGAACCTGAGCATCAGACCATGTATCAACTCAAAAGTAGCTGGAAAAACGATGAAAAAACAGTGAATTTTGATGTGTCAAGTTCTTTCTTACATATCACATGGCATATCTTTTTGATTTTTATATGCATTCAGCTTAAAATGCTCTCATGCTGGTCCCAACAAGCGAAATATTGACTTTTTCTTACTTAACTTAAAGGTTTAACCTTTAATTACATAAGAATTGGAATGAATATATCGTTTTGCGCGGTCTGAAGGCAGGAAAATCTCCGGGAGTTGACAACGTACCTTCAGAGCTGATTAAGCATGGAGGAGAGGCAAAGACTGTAGCAATGACAGCGCTATGCCAAAACATCTGGGAGGAAAAAAAGTAGCACCCAGTCTCTGGTCATCCCCCCATTAGAAAAAAGGATAACCTCAAGCTGTGCGAGAATTACTGCACCATCAGCCTAAGCAGTCTTTCCAGCAGAGGCATGATTAGCATCATCCTCAATCGATAGAAAAGTAAGGCCAAGGAACTGCTGGTGGTCTAGCAGGCTTTTTTCAAAGCTGGGCGGAGTCATCATTGAGAAACACTTGCAACACCAACATGAGCTCTTCCACAACTTCATAGACATTAAGAAAGCTTTCAACCGTGTGTGGCATGATTGCCTATGGTAGGTTATAAGAGGTTTTAACATTGAGGAAGGGCTGGTGCATCCAAGAACTCTACGGAAATGCCAAAAGCACAGTACTTCTCAATAGAAAGAAGTGTGACTTCTTCAGGACATCAGTGGGCTTCCGTCAGGGATGTCTACTTCCCCTGTCCTGTTTAACCTTTTCCTTAAGAAGATAATACAGGAGACCCTCCAAGACCACCACACCTCTATCGGTAGAAGACTTATTTCCAACTTGAGATAAGCTGATTACATTAACCTCATTGGTGGCACAAGCAGTAAACTTCAAGACCTCACCAACAGACTCTATGAAAGAGCAGGTGCATACGGGGATGGAGGTCAGCACGGAAAAATCGAAGATCATGGTGAACAACTCGAACAACACCTGACATCAGCATGAATGGCGAGAAGTTGAAAGTGACCAGCGTTTAGTACTGCATAGAGCGCAATACCAATGAGTACGTCCGGAACATGACCGCAACACTTGTTGGCCAACAAAAGCCCCTCCTGGTGACCGTGAAATGATGTAAGCTGGCTTGGTTGGGACAAGTCATCAGATATCACTCTCTGAGCTCGAGGGCATGCTTGAGGGAGTTGGCTGTCGAGGCTATCAGAAGAAAAGCTAGATGGACAATGTGAAAGAGTGGACATCGCTCCCCATGGATGAGTTACTCTCAGCAGCCCACAACATAGTCCAACTTGTTGACGCTCTCAAATATTAAGCTACTTTTTATATGGGTAATATTTGGAGCGTACAGCATGGGAAGGACCAAAACAATGGTGGAAAGTTTTCCTTCTTTGTCTTTATTGTTGCGCAAGGATTTTGTGCGCAACATTCAAGCCCCGATATCAGACAGTTAATATCAACGGATTGCAATAATATTAACATACATGTGTAGATAATTATTTCTCTATAATGTTCCGTAAGAATTAAGTAATGACACTTTCAATTTTGCACGCCTGAGCTATTTAACTCAACCCACTATTCACATTTTCAATTCCTATCGCTGTGCCCATTGTGTACCGCAGGTAGATTTTAATCGATAACGCAGCTTATTACACCGTAATGCATTCTTCTGATTGGTTGATATTTAAATGTTTCATAACATGGCGAGAGGTCAGTGATTGTATTGCGATTTAAGCAGAAGTTTCACTGAAACAAATTATGCCTTTTCACTTCAATTCGACGATATTTGAGGTAAAAATGGACTTCTTAACTAAAACTTTATGAGTTGGTACTGTTATTTTTCAATTTTAAGCATATTGATGAAAATTTAAACTTTCTGGTTTCCACCACGCAATTGGTCATTGGCCGATAAGACGTTCCAAAGAATTTAGCCTGTATAAAAAGTTACTCTAAATTCTTGGCAACGTCTTATAAATAAGACTACCCACAACAGACCTAACTGGCGGAGAATCTCTGGGTCCTTGTCTCTCATTTCCCCTCAATGACCAGACCTGTCAAGGGAATGATGATGATGACTAAAAAAAATATTATTTCATGGTTGAATGTAACCATTATCGCGCTTCTGGAAAATTCTTCGCCGACATTCAAGACATTTACTCAATAACAATCAGTAAAATCTAACCTTTCTTTATCTTAAATGCATAAAATACAACGATAAACTAACAATCACCTGTCTTATCAATATCATGCAGTCTACGACTGGTCAAATTTCTTACAACAGAGTAAAGTCTAAAGTTCGAAACAGCTAGAGTACGAATCCGTTAACAACAAAAATGCTGAACATATAGCGCAATTAACACAACACACTTTAAATTTTGGCAATATAAAATACATAATTAAAGCCTACTTTAACATCCCTTAAATCAACTTTCAATGATATGGAATCTTCTTTTTGTCCCCAATAAACAAACGGTTTGAGTGTGTCGGCCATGATTTTTCATGTACAATATTTTTACGAAAATAATAAATAAACATCTTATCACTTTGTTTTATTTTGAATAACCTATGCATTCTTATATACATTTTAATACACACAATCATAAGCAATTAAGTTAAATATGTTATTATTTATCATTAGAGTTAAACACATTTCGTTTAATTATTTTCATTGTATCTAGTTTTCGCGGGAAACTTGACAGTTTCGATGAATTGTAAACAGACACAAAATATTTTGGTGTAGCATTAACAGGTGACCGTAAATTAAATGAAACTGATTAATACATGTGATTTGTATGTGCAAAACTATCATAANGACAAGTGCGAAGTACTTAGAATCTCTCGCAAACGAAAGCCCATACTCTACCAATATAAACTTCACGGTATAGACCTCAAAACAACTGACGCCGCAAAATATCTAGGCGTAACAATAACAAACAATCTTACATGGACCAAACACATCAACAACATCACCTCAAAAGCAAACAACACCCTAAGATTCATTAAACGCAACATAAAAACCAAAAATAAAGCAGTAAAAGAAAGAGCATATAAAACTTATGTAAGACCGCAGTTAGAATACTGCTCAACAATTTGGGATCCCTGGCAACAGTACCTTATCTATAAGGTAGAACAGGTCCAACGGTCAGCTGCCAGATACATCTACCTAGATTACAGCTACACCAGTAGTGTGTCCAACATGATAACCTCCCTAAATTGGCAAACCCTTGAACAACGCCGCAAACTAAGCGAAGTCACATTCATCTACAAGATCCACCACAACCTTGTACATGTTGACCAGAACCACCTAATACCAACCAGAAACCTGAACTTCCTGATACCTTATTCTAAGACGAATTTCCATGCAAATTCCTTCTTCCCTAGGAGCATTCGTCTATGGAACAGCTTACCTGTCTCAATACAATCAAGCGCCAGCTTAAACATCTTTGCTGAGCAGCTTCCTCCAACCTTCAAATTCTAAATCATAGCTGTGCTTTTATCTTTTATCCTTGTATATTAGACTTATTTTTATCCTTTCCTAACACCCTGATTTTAATCTGCACATAACAAAAATACTAACACTGTTTCCAGACAACGCGCCTGCTAATAATAATCGTTAACGATTGTCAGCAGTATAACATAGATGTAGATGTAGAAAAAATTCTTTTAACTATAAGCTTACAGCTGTCAGGAGCCATATCCTGGAAGTGCTTTGGCCGATTTCATTGAAACTTGGTATGAGTATATATAATCATAAGAGCCATATCTTGCAAGTGCTTTGGCGGATTTCATTGAAACTTGGTATGAGTATACTTGGGGTGAGTGTATATATAGATAAGCCAAAACCCATCACAGGTACAAATAAGTTTAAAAAAAAAATGACAAAAGGCACAACCCTTCACTTATACCTTTTCTTTTAGTTCTACACTTATCCATAAACAAAATTTATTTGGCGGGGGATATCAATTCAACGAATTTGCTTGTTGATTTTTTGTTTTACTATTCCAGTTGTTTAACAACCCATTTTATAAAAATGTAGGAGATTGGCATGACTGTGCTGTTGGCTAGTGTGGATTCTGCCACATAAGAAAAACAGCTTAATGTTCAGATGAAGAGTGACTAATAGCAAGTGTGATTTTTTGTTTTACTATTCCAGTTGTTTAACAACCCATCTTATAAAAATGTAGGAGATTGGCATGACTGTGCTGTTGGCTAGTGTGGATTCTGCCCCATAAGAAAAACAGCTAAATGTTCAGACGAAGAGTGACTAATAGCCAGTGTATTTTTTAATCATTTTGGGAATGGGGCCGGGTCCCGTTGGATTGGGAAAAATCCCATTACTTTGACTAAAATTGGGAAATAACAGTCAGTCATTAAGTGCCGGTCCACCTTTTGCATTATCGCGCCAAATTTAACAATTGCGTTAGACATATTTTTCTTTTTTCCTGGGATGAAAGATATGCTATGATCTCGTACATTGGTGCCCCTTAACTATATATGTCGCGCATGTGCATACAATGGCTAGTATTTTTAGCACTGTATAACTTTTATATCATCAATAAAATACTATTTCAATATTAAACCCTAAGAAACCCGTCTTTGTTTACATATTAACTAAATATTTACCCTGTGAAGGTGAGGGTCAATGATCTGCAGCATCCAGAAGAAGTTTCTCATTGGATTCGTGCTCTTTGCTTGACCGTGTTCTAAATGGTGCTCCCAGTGTGTTTTTTTTAAGTCACATATTGAAATGTCCTTTTTCTAAGACACACTGGAATGTGAATTCAACAATGGTAGCGATTTATTATCAAATATGAAATTCCATCTGAGAGCAGGGCTGTTAATAATTTTTAATAACTAATTAATTTTGATTTAAAATGAATCTTCTTTGACACGTGAACAAAATATTTATAAATGAAAGTTTAACGTTGAAGTGATTTATGTGACTGATTTAAAATACCCCGTCGGGTACCTCTCAGTGCTCAGAAAATACAAGAGCGTTAACTTCGTTCAACTACTGCTGGCAACTGTACACAGAGTTACGAAACTCATTTGTTTTTAAGTGCTGGAGATTTATAATGCCATAATACTCGATTAAATGTGATCATTTAAAGCATATTTCTTTATGTTTTGTGGGACATTTCTTGTTTAAATCACATTTTAAAAACAGCACCCAACATATCCAATTCCGATCCAAGTCAATATATTCTGACACACATATCTATTTATAGATGTGTATAGATGTGTGCAATCGGTGGGTCATCTTAAAGAGGTTTTTAACTGTCACTTTTGACAGTTTGTGTGCAGAGAAGAGACAAAGGTATACAGTTATTGTTAGACGCTGTTGGGTGCAAAAAAAAGACATAATAAAGTAAGAGTGTTACAGTTTTTTTTCTAACAAGTCAACTGTCTATTGACATAACACTTTCAATGCTGGGTAATTTTTCTTTAGTCCAGTCCATAGACACAATAATCCAAATATTAAAATGCAACATTGAAAGGTTAAAAAAAACAATAACAAAAACAATATATAATATATATATAAAATAATATAATATATTTAAAAGACATGAACAACCAGCATGTTCCTCATATTATCACATATTTTGTAGAAAAATAAAGTTTGGTGTACATATTATGCACACAAAAGCAGTACCTCTGCATAACAATAACACGGTGCAAAAAGAGATCTTAATATGAAATAAAGTGTAAATAGTATGCTCTAAACAGCAATACCTCTGCATATGAATTAGCAAAAAGAGATCATAATATGAAATTAAGTGTATATATTATGCTCAAAATAGCAGTACCTCTGCATATGAATTAAATGGTGCAAAAGAGATCATTATATGAAATAAAATGTAAATATTATTCACACAACAGCAGTACCTCGGCATAGAAAAAAATGGTGCTGATACACTTAACTCCTTACAACCTAACACCAACTTGCATCCTGAACTGGATATGAGCCGGAACTTAATGACTGACTGTAGTGTTGTTTTTTCTTAGAAATACTTTCATCATCATCATCTTCAATCCCTTGATCGGTTTGACCGTTTGGGGGAAATGAGGGACGACGATACAGAAATTCTCCTCCAGTCAGGTCTGTTGTGTGCTGCTAGAGTAGTTCATCCATGGGAAGGGATGTCCACTCTTTTACATTGTCCATCCAGTTTTTCCTCTGACGGCCTCGACGTCGACCTCCCTTTATTATGCCCTGGAGAACAGTCTTGCACAGAGAGTCGTTCCTGGTGACGTGTCCAAACCAAGCCAGTCTTCGTCATTTGACGGTAGTCAGGAGGGGCTCTTGTTCTCGTTGGTCTTGTGCGCCGTGTAGTATATGCAGAGCAGTCTTCAGAGACATTTATGTTCAAATGCCAGTATCCTGCGTTCTGTGTCTGCATGAGGGGTCCAGGTCTCGCAGCCGTAGAGTAGGATGGAGACTACAAGGGACGTGTAAAGCCTGTACTTGGTGGGGAAGCTAATGGCACTGCTTGTCCACAACCTGCTCAGATTGGCCATCGCTGTGGTTGCCTTGGCAATTCTTATTCGGACATCAGGGGAACTGGTACCATCCTTGGACATGGTTGCGCCCAAGTACTTGAAGCTTGTCACTTCTTCTAGCTTTTCACCGTTCATGGTGATGTTTGCACTGGTGTTGGTCGTGCTGTTCACCATGATCTTTTGACTTCTTCGTGCTGACCTCCATCCCGTATGCTCCTGCTCTTTCATTGATGCTGTTGGTGAGATCTTAAAGTTCACTGCTGGTGCCAACCATGAGGTCAATGTCATCAGCGAATCTCAAGTTGGAAATGTGTCTTCCACCGATGGAGATTGAGGTGTGGTGGTCATGGAGAGTCTTTTGCATTATCTTCTCAAGGGAAAGGTTGAACAGGACGGAAAATACTTTACAATTGAGAATAACAGTGTGTTCAACATTATATATAGTAAGATTCAACTTATAGAGCTGGATAGAAGATGAACTAATTGTTGAGAATTATTTCTTATTTTGTTGAAACCTTCTATTGGGAATTTTAAGGTCCCATTTGGAAAAATATATACTTTTTTCCATTGGAATTGGGTCCCTATAACAGCCCCGAATTTGAACGAAAAGAAACACTGAGAGCTCACTGCAAAAAAATGAAAACCATCACTGAGAAGTTGATAACCCTCTTCAAATTATTATGATATAAACAAAAGTACACAGCCATAATTATATTAACTCTTTTGATAGAAACTGGTATTATCATTGTGTTCTAACAGTCTCCTGTGAGCATGATCTGTGAAAATGTCTGACGCTGCAAAACAGCTGCCATGCAGTAAGCTCAAACAGGTCTACCAGCTCCCACGGGCACCCCAGAAATCTTGCAAGAGTTTCATTGCTGACAAACAGCATTTGAAGTTTGGTATGCTTATTTGCTTGTTTTTCTTAGTTAGTTTTAAAATAACTAAATAAATAACACCAGTCTTGAAATAATATTGTGTAAGGTCGTAAAGGACATATCCAATCATAAATGTTTTGTTTGTGACAATTTACTTGGCAAAGAAAAATAATTGATCTTCGCTCTGGGAAAATGGGGCTTAAAGCATGTGCATAAAGTATTGTCGTATATAAGCCTTTGCTCAGTGCGGTATTATATACATTTTCTGTCTAAATTGGATTTTTGCTAAGAAGAGACTTCCTTTAAAAAAAACACAAAAAAACATAAAAGCAGAAAGTGTTTTCCCGGAGCGATGGTAATTTTTACAACTGGTTAAAAGTTTTCTTAAGGTAATAGTGCAGGAAATTTGTTTTATTAATTAAGTACTGAGGGATTTACGTAATGTGTGCTTTAAATTATGCTCATTTAGCATGTACATTTAAAATAACAATGTATTGTTGATATGCTCTTTAGGGAGTGAACTCGTGATTCAAGTTTAAAATAGGAAGATAATGGTCAAAAGTACTTACAAGTTAAATAATTGCTCAGTTCTAGGGGAAAGTAACGAGAAGTGGTTTGAAGAAGCAACTGTAAGGAAACTAAAGGAGAGAGAATTGTCAAGATGCCTCAACTCTCCAACGGTGGTAGACAGTCCAATGCCATCTCCAAGAATCAGCCAGTTGTTTCAGACAGACCTTAGAGGTAAGGCAGTACTAAGTATGACCAACTTAGCGATATATTTAGTCAAAGGTCTATACAAGTCTACTGTACCCCTGGGACTTCCATGACAGCAATTTAAAAAACAAATAGTTAATTACTCCCACACTTCATTAAATGCAAGACCTGTCTTCCACAAGTTGGCACTATTACTTTCTCTTTTAGTTGGCTCCTCCCCCCTGCTGCACAGTAGCCCCTACAGCCAATCCCAGACTCTGATCCAAGATTTGTGTTTGACCCCTGACCTCAAGTCTGGTTGGGAGAAACCTGCTCTAGGACTAAGGTAAATGGTAGTACATATTCAGCACCACATGTTTGGATGTGGGAGTTACCTTATTGAAGTTTCTAAAATAAAGTTTTGGGATTTATATAGGATAGCACAAATAAATTTAAAATAGCAGCCAAAATACACATTTGATGAATGCAAGAAAAAAACAACTCATTTTTCAAAAAGTTCAGTTGATATTGGCAAATTGTGCCTCTGGTATTTCCAACATATAATTATTTGTAATTGCACCTTTATGTTGATTCCATGTTAAAAACTTAGCTAATATGTAGCCGAAGTATGCCCTCTGCATCTACTGATGCTGAGAGGCATATAGCGATTGGCCTGTCGTTTCTTCCGTCTGTCCGTCTTTACGAGGTGAACCCTAAATGAAACGTTTCATCTAACATCAATACTGCTTGCTACAGAGCTGTCATACTTCCATGGATAGAATCTAAACTCTCTCAACACACCAACATCAGCTAACCTCATTTTGACCTTGACATTAACCTACTTTTGACTTAGATTAATTCAGAATGTCAAAACTCTTTGTTAATTCAAATTGGCCATTTGATTAACATAATTTCTAGTTCCTGAAAAGCTTTGACACTTCCATTCAACACTCAGCACAATCACATCACCTAACTTAATTTTGACCATGACATTGACCTTATTTTTGGACGAAGACTTATTCAAGTGGGCCGCTGAATCAATACTGGCAAGGCTTCCAACGGGAGCATCGCCTTTATTGAAAACAGTGTCTTGTTAATTTTCCTTTTATGTGAGATCACTTCACAAAGTGTGAAGATATTATCAATATAATATCTATTGGGAAGCTGTTTCTGATTGTATTTCTGTCCCAGCAAATTCCATGTATATGGGATAACAAGTGCCTCAAATTTTATTTGGCTTTTTAGCCCATCCCCTATCTCAAGAAGGAAAAGTGGACCTACAGGATTGTGCAACAGAACACCGACTGCTGTGTCTAGTCTGAGACTTGATGATTCTGCCCTGGCATGGTCCAACTCATTTGCCACGCCCCCAAGGGAGCAGGACGGTAGGGCACCAGTATCTTTGTACAACTGCAAATACAGTTTCAGAAAGCCAAAGGGTATATTGGAGTCACTCAGTCCGTTAGTTAGTTGGTCTTTTGCTCTATCCACCAACAGTTATAATTTTTTTAGCAAACTTTTCCATATTTCTGAAGCAATTAAATAGAATCTTCAAATATGTCATCACCTGTAAGTGTACATTTGCAAGATACTTTTTTATGCTAATTCATCCACACTTTCCTGACTTATTTTTTCTTGATAAAGGGATGCAGGGGTATAAGTCATGTTTAGTTTAGTTAAAACCTACTTATTTAGCCTGATTGCATCGAAAGCCTAAGGCTTATTGAGATGCTCTTAAGTTGGTTTCCTTGATATAACCAGTACTGGGCGTATTTGGAGAGATCTGAAGAACGCTTCCACACTAAAGATCCAACCCATGACCTAATGGTCTCTAAGCAGACATTATATCTATTATGCCATGACAACCTTTTTGATTATAAGTCATGTTTGTGACAAAGCTCTGATTGTTCTAGGAATAATTTATTGGTAAGCATTGGTTGTCATGGTTATAAGCAACAATTTTGTGTTTGGATGTTAAGGAATTAAGCTAATAAGGTAATAAGGTTTAATAACAACCATCAGCAACAACAAACTACTGACAACAATAACCAATGTTTACCTTTCAGTTATAAGGATAAATCTATGAACATGTTTAATCTGTATGTACATGTATTGAAAAGATAATAAATAGAACTGTATTGGTCTTCTCTGCCAATTTTGTGCTAAGTGCTTTCAAAGGACATCCATAAATGATAACCTTCTTTGTTAACAGAAAACAAGCCATGACATGTAATGATAATTTTGATCCCCTGCAAAAGGCGGAGGGATATCGAAGTGGCTTTATCCGTCTGAACGTCATTCCGTCTGTCTGTCATTCAGTCACTCTTTTGTTTGCTTAACCTCTTTGTTAAATTTTAATCTGAGATTTTTAAATATGTTAAATGGAATGTGGATGGACAAAGTTATTTTCATTAAATTAAATATTGCTTAAGAAGAAGAAATATATACCCCCCCCCCCAAAAAAAAATAAAAATAAATAAATAATGAATTAGATGTTTTCTCAATTGTTACACTTCAAAATTGATTTATATCTTCAAAATCTGCATATATCATGTTTTCATTTTCAGGCGTTTTCTTGGAATCAGTCGAATTTACTAATGGAAAGGTAAAGCAATTAAACAACTGTATTTTTTATGTCCCTCAGTCTTTACTGGGGGATATATTGTTTTTGCCCTGTCTGTTGGTTTGTTGGTTTGTTTGTTGGTTTGTTTGCTTCAAACTTTAACATTGGCCATAACTTTTGCAATATATAGCAACTTGATATTTGGCATGCATGTATATCTCATGGAGCTGCACATTTTGAGTGGTGAAAGGTCAAGGTCATCCTTCAAGGTCAAAGGTCAAATATATGGGTCAAAATCGCTCAAAAGGGGACATAGTGTTTCACAAACACATCTTGTTTAAACATGTTTTATGTTGAGTCGTAAAACATATATTAGCATAATAGTAATCAAGTGTGTGGAATTTCTATGCCTGACTCGTCAGACACAGGTAATTTTACCTTAAGACAAGATTTTTTTTATTAGCAACTTGTCCTTAGACAAGTGCAAGGTTGAAGACAAAATGATATAAGTTTGAAGAAAATGGCCTTCAAGTTCAATCAAACTTGAATATTTTGATCAATCTAAATATAAGAAAGTGGTTTGGGCTTAATATGTCAAGAATGAATTTTGCTACTGTGATGCATGTATATATACATTGAACAACAACTTCATTTTGATTGCATATGGGGCACATTATGTCAAGGTCAACCGTCAAAGTCACTGTTAGTAAAAAAAATATTGTTTCCATAGAAAATGAAGGTTTGTGTTAATTGCAGGATATTTTGCAAATTAGAAAAATACATAATTGCTTGATAGCTAAAATACCTTTACTACTTTACAAGCAAGTTGGTTTAGAAATGAAAGTGCTAGAAACTCTGAACAGGTCAAGAAAAGTAGAGCGCCCTGTCCTCCAACAGTTCTTGCAATATTTCCACACCCATAAATATTAAATAATTCATGCATGATTGCTTAATGCTGTTAACAGTAAACACTCATTCACATTTTAATTTATCAGAAATTATTATTTTATAAAAAAAATCAACATAACTTAAATATTTGTACATATAAATTCCATTGTAACAATTATCAAAGATGTAAAAAAAGAAAATTGTTAAAATGGTACAAACTGTTTTTTATGATGTCGTTTTTGCTACTGTAAGGAAATTTAAGAAAAATGTTCATGTTTTTGGTCCCAAGCAAATTTTCAGATTTGCATCATTTTGAAAGTAATGTTTTTCATTTGCCAACTTTGATAGCTTAAGAAAATGTTCTTTTCATACCAAAGGTGAATTTAGAATTTTGACCCCCTGAAATTGTCCATGTTACTGAGAAATTTCAAGCAAGGGCATATTTGACGACAGTTTTTCAAAAGGGACTTTAAACCTTCATGTGTTTTCAGGATCCTGCTCGGGCCCTGTTTTCCCCTGGTGGCAGACTGAACTCCACCACAGACTCCCTTACACTGTTGGACAGCACCGGAGAGGAAAACCAGTCTTATATATCCAGTTGTAGTACATCTGAAAACCAGTCTGGTGTGTTTAGTTGTGGTACACCTGATAACCAGTCTGGCAATTCTATTTGCGGAACCCCTGATTATCATCTATCAACTGTTAGCAGAACTGTGAAAATAGATGGGTCTAAAAAGGAGGTTAAAAATAAAGATGGTATTAAGACTGAGAAATCTGACGAAAATGGGATTGAAGTGAAGACAGCTATGGTAACAGTTAAAAACAAGAGAGAAGTGTGTAGTGAAAAAGATGGAAGTTTTCAGAACTATTTAACAGGGGAAAGAAAGGTTGAGAAATGGAAAGACAACTTTAAGCAAAGGCTTTTGGAACGGAAAAACAGTAGCTCTAGCAGCCTTACAAAAAAGCTTGAAAATGCTTCTGGTGTTCAGAATATACTATCCCATACAAGTTCAGAAATTACTCCTGATAAGCGGTTGTTGGAAGATGGCAAGAGGTCAACAACATTTTCTCAGAAATGTTCAAGAAAGTCATTACAGCTCGATACAATGGATAAAACAGTAGTCAACAGTGCCGTTGGTGATATTCTTGCAGACTTTTTTGACAGCCCTCTTTCCACTGCTTGTGTTAGAAAACCTGCACCGAGTCAAAAGAGGAAGTCTGTAGATACTGAGACAACAGCTTCTTGTGAAGTGGAGGATAAAAATGTTCATTCTGGTGAGAATTATGGAGACACTAAGAGTAAATTTCCATGCCTAGATGATGGTTTGAATAAAAGTTTAGGATTTGACACATTTTCAACTCCAAAAATTGGGAATACAGGAGTAAGAATTAAGTCTGAGTTAAAACCTATTTTACGCACAGATAAAACACAGTGTCAATCAGAGAAGAAAGTTAAATTTTCTGAAGTCGTTGTGGAGCATTTTTCATTTTCTGAAAGAAAATCTGCCTTAAAAACCAACAATGAAACATTTCCAATTAGTAAAAAGCGGCTCTTAAAAAAATCTGCAGATGGTTCAATACTCAAAAAGAAAGCCAATATTGGACCTGAAACTAAAAAGTCTGTAAAAGTGAACACTCCAGGTGAGGAGACATGTTGTCAAAATAACGTTAAATCAGAATTGGAAAATGAAGTTAATACAAAGTCACCTTTGATGGAAATCAATACAAAGCTAAGCTCAGAACAAAGGAAAGAAGTATGTGCTGAAAATCCAGTGAAAGCACCGGCAGTCATTGACACAAATCTTGAAGGTGGTAATAGTTCTTATGTTCCCATTAATAAAAACTGTTCAGAAGATAATGATATCCATACAAAAGAAGGTATCACAGATGATGCGTTCTCTCAACTTTCCCAGTCAGCCCTGGCTGAGATGTGCTCTGCTGCAAGCTCCAGTTCCCATAAAAACCGTAATAAATATCTGTCACCAAGTCCTGAAAACAAGAAACTATCCAGTAATCAAAGCACTGAAACTGTAATCAAAACAGCAACAGCAAGAAGATTCCATTACCCCTCTGCTGCAGATATTACCAAAGCAAATGTGAGCAAAATATTTCAGTTTGAAGCCAAGTCTGGTTTAAACACTTCAGATAGGTTGCCATTATTGAGACCTGTGACCCACCAAAATGTTGTCTGGAATGACAGAATACATGAACAATCAAAATCAGAGCATGAGACAATGGTAAAGGAGGGAAATCCAAATCCTCCTGATGTTTTTGAAGCAAAGGGTGGGTTGCAGAAATCAAGCATGTCATCTGTACACATCAATAAGGTTTGGTCATTCGATTTGTTTGTTTTATTTTCCATTTTTTTATTATCTTAAACTAATACATGTAGTAGTAAATTTGTGTGTGAAAATTGGTCAGAATTTAACATGAATGGAACAAAGGTATGTAGCTGTCGTTATATTTTTGTAATTTAATAAAAAATGAAATCATCTTGTACACATAACAATAAAAAGCTTTGTCATGTATTGTTTTTCAGAGAAAAAATAAAGCAATGTGAAATTATTTAAATAATATGCCATATGTCACTACTGTTGTTGAAATTAGAATATAGATGCATCTAATGCTAAACAGACTTTATAGAGTTTGATTCGTTTCACGTGGTTGAATATAATGTGATCAAAATTTCAGGAACCAGCTCAGGAAGATATACTGGATGGAAAGTCAAATTTTAGACCATCGTTTGCAGACAGTAGCAAGACACAACCAGAATTTTATTTTGCTTCAGGCAGAAAAATTAATTTGTCAACAGATGCTTTACAGAAAGCATCAACATTGCTAAAGGATGACACTACTGCTGAAAATGTTAATGTTGATAATGAAAAAGGTAGATACCCTGTTCTGGCAGAAAGAAACACAACTGTTACTGCAAATATTAAAAGTTCATCCTCCGTGAAAAACACGTTTGGTGATAAAAGTTTACTTGCAATAGGTTTTGATGAGTTTGAAGAGAGTCAGTTCTCTCAATGGCCTGATGGCATTGTTGAAGAGGTCATTAACAAAGGGGAGATTTTGGATGGGAATCTCTGTTTTGATCATGTTGAATTAAACAGTAAATGGGCTAAAAGTAAAGATAATTTACATGTAAATCTGGACCTTGATGAGTTTCAGACAGAGAAGAATTCTTCTAATAGGAAAAACAATTCTAGAGTGGTAAATGAAGGTACTGAACATTTTAATAAAGACCAATTAAATGGATTTTCCACAGCATCTGGATTAATGATTCAACTTTCTTATTCTGCAATTGAAAAAGCTAAACTTATCATGAACAACACTGAATCAGATGGTAGTAACATTGAAGAACCTAATGTTGTCAATTTTAAATACAATAGCCCGGACAAGACGAATTGTCTCGAACAACAGATCAATGTAGACTTAAGCACATGTGAAAAACTTAATCAAAAGGATTCTTTGAATGAAAAACACCCACATGAAGTTGGTGAAGTCTTTCACAGAGACGATAATGATAGTATTGAGGATGATTTTCTTAATGCCATCAAGCAGGCTAAGTCAATTCAAAATCCTGTACAATCAAAACCATCGCATTTACCATCAAATACGCACCAGCCATTAAAAACATCAAGATTTCCACCTGGGACTGTAATGCCAAAAGGATTTCGCCCTTTCAAGCCACCACAATTTTCCACCAAATCTTTACCCGGTAAAGAAAGAAAAGTAGCATATGCTGATAGTGTGTCAACCATTAGGAAAGACCTTTCCAAAGGACACACTTTAAATTCAGTATATGATGAAACTTCTGGAGAGGTTAACAGTGCTGGTGATGCTTCCAACCATATCCTGTCATTTGGCCATGGTGACGACATGTATCAATTAATACCAAAGCCACAAGTCATAAAGAAAATAACTATAACCTCAGAAGATAGTATAAATGTTGATGAAAATAATAAAGAACTTGCAAGTTGGGAACAAGAAGACAATGACAAGGGAAGTGATGACTCATTTAAGGTTCCTGAAATTAAAGGATTTAGTACAGCATCCGGGAAACATGTGGGTATAAATGAAGATTCGCCTAAACATGCTAGAGGTCTATTTGACAAAGAAAGTGATGAAACAGTTAAGGTTCCTGAAATGAAAGGATTTAGTACAGCATCAGGGAAGCTTGTTAACATAAATGAAGATTCTCTAAGAAATGCTAGAGGTTTGTTTGACAAAGAAAGTGATGAAGCAGTTAATGTTCCTAAAAGGAAAGGATTAAGTACAGCATCTGGGAAGCTTGATACCATAAATGAAGATTGGCTTAATCGTGCCAGAGGGCTGTTTTACAAAGAAAGTGATGAAACAGTTAAGGTTCCTGAAATTAAAGGATTTAGTAGAGCGTCGGGGAAACTTGTTAACATAAATGAAGATTCACTTAAACATTCTAGAGATCTTTTCGACAATTTAAGTGAAGAGTTAGTAAGTGCTCCTGAAATGAATAGATTAAGTACACCATTGGAGAAATCTGTGAGCATTAATGAAGATTTACTTAAACGTTCCAGAGATCTGTTTAACAAGGAAAGTGATGAATCAGTAGAGGTTCCTGTAATGAAAGGTTTTATTACAGCATCTGGAAAGCGTGTCAACATAAATGAAGATTCACTGAATCACGCCAGAGGTCTATTTGACAAAGAAAATTGTGAATTAATATTGGTTCCTGACATAAAAGAATTTAGAACAGCATCAGGGAAACTTGTTAACATACATAAAGATTCACAAACAAATGCCAGAGGTCTATTTGACAAGGAAAGTGATGACTCAGTTAAGGTTCCTGAAATGAAAGGATTTAGTACAGCATCTGGAAAGCGTGTCAACATAGATGAAGATTCACTTAATCACGCCAGAGGTCTGTTTGATAAGGAAAGTGATAATGCATTAAAAGTCCCTGAAGTGAAAGGATTTAGTACAGCATCAGGGAAGCTTGTTAACATCAATGAAGATTCACTGAATCAGGCCAGAGGTGTGTTTGACAAGGAAAGTGATGACTCAGTAAAGGTTCCTGAAATGAAAGGATTGAGTACAGCATCTGGGAAGAGTGTCAACATAAATGAAGATTCACTTACACATGCCAGATGTCTGTTTGATAAGGAAAGTGATAATGCAGTAAAAGTTCCTGATATGAAAGGATTTAGTATGGCATCTGGGAAGCTTGTGAAAATAAATGAAGATTCACTTACACATGCCAGAGGTGTGTTTGACAAGGAAAGTGATGACTCAGTCAAAATTCCTGAAATGAAAGGATTAAGTACAGCATCTGGGAAGCTTGTTAACATAAAGAAAAATTCACTTACACATGCCAGAGGTGTGTTTGACAAGGAAAGTGATGACTCAGTCAAAGTTCCTGAAATGAAAGGATTTAGTACAGCATCTGGGAAGCGTGTTAACATAAATGAAGATTCACTAACACATGCCAGAGGTGTGTTAGACAAGGAAAGTGATGACTCAGTAAAAGTTCCTGAAATGAAAAGATTTAGTACAGCATCAGGGAAGCGTGTTAACATAAATGAAGATTCACTAACACATGCCAGAGGTGTGTTTGACAAGGAAAGTGATGACTCAGTAAAAGTTCCTGAAATGAAAGGATTTAGTACAGCATCAGGGAAGCGTGTTAACATAAATGAAGATTCAATAACACATGCCAGAGGTGTGTTTGACAAGGAAAGTGAGAATGCAGTAAAAGTTCCTGAAATGAAAGGATTTAGAAGAGCATCAGGGAAGCATGTTTACATAAATAAAGATTCAATAACACATGCCAGAGGTGTGTTTGACAAGGAACGTGATGACTCAGTCAAAGTTCCTGAAATGAAAGGATTAAGTACAGCATCTGGGAAGCGTGTTAACATAAATGAAGATTCACTTACACATGCCGGAGGTGTGTTTGACAAGGAAAGTGATAATGTAGTAAAAGTTCCTGAAATGAAAGGATTTAGTACAGCATCTGGGAAGTGTGTTTACATAAATGAAGATTCACTAACACATGCCAGAGGTGTGTTTGACAAGGAAAGTGATAATGCAGTAAAAGTTCCTGAAATAAAAGGATTTAGTATGGCATCTGGGAAGCATGTGAACATTAATGAACATTCACTAACACAGGCCAGAGGTCTGTTCAACAAAGAAAATGATGACTCAGTAAAAGTTCCTGATATGAAAGGATTTAGTACGGCATCTGGGAAGCTTGTGAAAATAAATGAAGATTCACTAACACATGCCAGAGGTGTGTTTGACAAGGAAAGTGATGACTCAGTCAAAGTTCCTGAAATGAAAGGATTTAGTACAGCATCTGGAAAGCGTGTCAACATAGATGAAGATTCACTTAATCACGCCAGAGGTCTGTTTGATAAGGAAAGTGATAATGCATCAGGGAAGCTTGTTAACATCATTGAAGATTCACTGAATCAGGCCAGAGGTGTTTTTGACAAGGAAAGTGATGAATCAGTAAAGGTTCCTGAAATGAAAGGATTTAGTACAGCATCAGGGAAGCGTGTCAACATAAATGAAGATTCACTTAATCATGCAAGAGGTATTTTTGACAAGGAAAGTGATGAATCAGTTAAGGGTCCTGAAATGAAAGGATTTAGTACAGCATCTGGGAAAAGTGTGAAATTAAATGAAGATGCTCTAAACCACGCAAAAAATATTTTCAACAAGGAAAGTGATGATTCAGTAGAAGTTCCAGACATCAAAGGATTAAGTACAGCATCACATAAAAGTGTGCACATTAAAGATAATTCATTACAAGATGCAAGAGATTTGTTTGACAAAGAAAATCATGATTCTGTGAAAATAAAAGGATTCAGTACATCATCAGGGAAAAATGTGAGCATAAATGAGCATTCACTTATTCAAGCAAAAGCTATTTTTGAAAAGGAAAGTAATGTGTCAGTAATAGTTCCAGAAACGAACATATTCAGTACAGCATCAAGAAAAAGTATGAACATCAATGAAACTTACATGAAACATGCAAGAGGAAAGGTTGATCTGGAGGCTTTAGATAATGTTGTTCCGAACACAGCCTTTAAAGCAGGGTTTTCTTGCAAAATGCCTGCTACTGGTGATATTGATATGGATGGTAACAAAAAGTACAGGAATGAGCCAGCCTCAAATACAACATTTGAAGCTCAGCAAAGAAAAAGGTCTTCACCCACTGAGTTTGATGACTTGTGGAATGGAAAAAGACAAAGATTGGAATCTTCTAGTTTGACAGCAGAACTACACATAGGTTTGTGATTCAGTTTGCTCCATTGTTTGCTACTTGACATGTTTGTATGTATCTGATTGGCTAATTTGTTTGCACTTTCAAATATTACATCAGTCTTTTTAACACATGAGCTGCATCATGCGACAATTGGTCTTATTCCATTTGCGGCGAGGGTAGCTCAAGATCACCCTGCACATCTGCACAGTCTAGTGAGGAGGGACCCTGTCTGCTAATGAGACCACTAAGCACGGCTCCTGATCATAATGCACAACTGGGCAGGCTTGTCTGCAATTGGCATAAGACCCATTTTGGCATGACATGGCTCATATTATGTCAAGATCTGTTTTGTTCCTAAACCTCCCTAAAACATTCTTATATTACCGTTAAATATGCTATTCAGCATTCCTATTTATATGTTCTATCACACAACAACAAAAATATCATACCATTTTTCAGCTCCAGCGGTGCAGGAATCAACTCGAAAACCTCTCATAACTGGTCCAGAAGGTATTTGAACTGTTAAATATATTAATGCACATTGTATGAATGCTCTTATTCATTTTGTTGATGCTTTTAAAATACATGACAGTTTCTTCCTTCATATTCTTATGATTCAGAGGTTGTAAGTTTGAGTGAAATTTCCATTCTTTTTTTCTCTATGTTTTCTTTTTAAAATCTTCAAAATTTTGAGTATGCATGGACTCAGATCTCTGTTAACTATACATAATATTTTTACATTATAGTTTCTTACAGAAGTATTAAAGACGTGATTTAGATCACCTTGATTAAACTGTTGCTTGATGCATGGTTATTGTCATTGTATGTTAGGTTGCACCACAGACCGACGGCACAAAGGCTTCCGACCCTTCAAACCAGTTCACAGTAGATATCTCACCAGTGAACAAAAAAGGTTATGTCAACTGTTTGTCTTCCTAGTGTTAAATTGGCATCAGTACTGTATGTAATAGAATTCACAGATGCTTGTCGCTACATACATTTTTCTATCCATATTTAATCTAACACATTTGCCATGGTACTTCCTGTTGGAATTATTGTCGCAAAAAATTGTGATAATAGTGTTCTTAGCTACACCTAAAATTATTCACCATGACCAAAAGTTGAAAATCTAGTTTTTTGGCATGGTAACATTGTCTTGTTTTAATTAATAAATGTTCAGGTATATCTTTCCATATACTATATGACTTCAACAGATACTTAACTTGAAATATATATACTTGAGGTCATAATATCAGGTGACTGACAGAACACGTACATAATAGTATCAAAGCAGAAGAATAGTCAAGTGCATTGTCTTGGGGCAGCCTTTGTTGTTTTGATAATTTTCCTTTTATAATTGTGTTGCTTTGTTTCAGGTCTGAAGAGTTGTCAACAATGCTGAGTAAAGTTTCAACCAAGCCATTGCCAACAGTGAAACCCACGGTGACATTTCAAACACCCTACAAATCTTTTGTACCTGGACAATCTTCCAGCGCAAAAACTGAGACTGAACCTACTGCTCACCGAAAGAAAACTGCTACCCCTGTGTTTTTACAAAGAAATATAAACTCTGATACCGATTGTGGTGAATTGAATTCTGAAAATGTTCCGCCTGTTAATAACGATTTTGGTTCAGGTCAAGGTCATGTAAGGACCAAGTCAGAACGCTCTGCTATTTCACACGATGGCACGGCATTATTCCATAGGGAAAATAAGACTTTGATATCAGATTCCTGTCCCGATAATGGTTCTTTAAGTGCCAGTAGTTCTGTTTCAAGGTTTGATGAACAACTTTCAGTACCTAATAAAACTGCGCTGAAGAATGAAAATATTACTAGACCCGGTAAAATTTCTGTTTCTAAGTCCCCCAAAGCTACAATTGAAACTGGTAATGTTGCTATGTCAACAGATGGGCTCCCTGTAACTGTTGTATTGGAAACAAATAGTGTTGCTAGGGCACACGATGGACCCCTAAATTCTATTACCATGGAAACTGGTGCCCCAGTTCCAGATGAGTTTAGCCAGGATGAAGGGGATGTGTTCTACTGTATGTTGGTAGAGGCCAGGAAGCACCAGGAGGAGATTATTAAGGTAAAATAACAGTGTGATGTTCAGATTAGAAAACTGTTTTGGGATAGAAACTGTTCGCCCATCAGAACTCTCATACTTATCAGATGCTCATTTTATGGTCGCTCAGAAATGTTTTGCAGTTTTGCAGTTTAGATATTGAATGAGAATATTGAAATTGCCTCTGTGCTACATTTAACCCTTTGCATGCTGGGAAATTTGTCATCTGCTAAAATGTCGTCTGCTGAATTTCTTAGATCATCATTTTCTTCACTTTTTTTCAAAGACCACTATCAGAATAGCAAACAGTTTGGATCCTGATGAGACGCCACGTTCTGTGGCGTCTCATCTGGATCCAAACTGTTTGCAAAGGCCTTTAAAATCCGGTTCCAGCGCTCAAAGGGTTTAAGTCTGTATTTGGCTAATTATCATACACTATAAGTACTAGTATTTGGATAATGTACAAAATACCCAAATCCGGCAATACATGTAATAACAAACAAAAATCTTGATTTAAAAATGACAAAAGAGTTTAGCATTACAACTATCATGCTACATACTGATTTGTAGAAGCGTCAAGGCAGCCACATTCGACCCATGCCAGGCAGATTGATAGAGTTGAAAGAAAGGTCAGACAGACACAAGTTGACAGAGGTCATTGACTGGAGGGGACAAGTATGTGTTAACATTGTGCCATTGTCAGAACAAGCAATTATCATTGCTATTTATTATCTCTGTGTGTTTTCATATAAATGCGTTGACTTTTCCATTGGTACTCAATACAAATCTGGGTGTTTTGTCGGGCTCAGTGAAAATGAAAAGTCCATTATTGAAAAGTGCTTGTCATCATTTATTTCTACAGTTGGTTATGATATTTTTTAATGTAAGGGATTATAATAATATTGTTTTGTGTTTTTAATTTCATGCCTAGTGTTAAGCAAAAAATAGAATACCTGTAGATCTGATTATGTTAATATGTGTCGTGTTCTGAAATAACTGGGCAAAATGCTTGTGCGTAAATTGTCATCCCAGATTAGCCTGTGCAGTCCGCACAGGCTAATCAGGGAAGACAATTTCCGCTTTTATGGAATTTTTTGTTTAAATGATGTCTCTTCTTAGCGAAAATCCAGTTTAGGCGGAAAGTGTCTCAGAACATGCCACCTATATCGTACACCCAGTGCTATAGTATAAGAGGAATCTTGTAAACCAAAAGGATATTAATGGGCAGCATTTTGAGGTGTATTCCATCCATATGTGTATGTCCTCCTGACCTGTATCATTGACATTACCACCAGCAACCTGCAGTCAGTGTAACCTCGCAGACATCAGAGAGCTATCACTTCACAATGGCTGATCATTATGGTTACGGTACCACCCACGCCCTGGTAGGTGATGGAGCATACCTTGTACCTGATGATGGGGGAAAACTTGGGAAACACGAGTTTTACATGTAAGATGATTTCAAGCAGTCTTGACTGCAAATTGCTAAAAGTTTGGTGCAGTTATTAACCCTTTACCACTCAGATACACATTTTGACGTGTTTGTTATCACTTATAAAATCAAATTAAATTTAAGACCTCTCTTATTAGATTCAAGTTTTAAAGGCGTTATTTCCAACCCTATGATATATGTAATTATGGGCATCAAACAGCATAAAACCTGAACAGACTGTGAGTTAGTACCAGGCTGTTCTGGTTTTATGTTAGTTGCATATAGCCATTTTGAAATTTGCTTCTGAGCTGGAATGCCTTAAGTGTCATTGAAATATCTGCAAGACAAATTGACAATGAGTATCAAAAGTCTTGACACTGTCACTGGTGCAGTGACCTAATCTGCCACTTTTAGTTTTTTATGCCCTCAAAGGTGGGCATATAGTGATCACACTGTCCGTCTGTCTGTCTGAAATTCCGTCACACTTTTCGGTTAGGTTTTGAAAAATGTGGAAAAACACTTTGCAATTATTTAAACAATATTTTGAAAAGTAGTGAGCCGATAGTGGCACAAACATTGAATACATCAAGTAAGATTCAATATGCTTTTGCTGTCATATTTTGGGAACATTTCAACTATTAAGGATAGGAAAAATAATGAGGCTTAATTGTGTAAAAAATGACTGTGAAAATGTCTTAGTTCGCCACTCCTCTAATAAAAATCCAAACTGCTTGGAAATAATATTTTCATCAAATCTGTTTTCCAAAGAAACTTGTATTAAGTTCAAAACGAACAGCAATAACATATGTTCTTACCAAGCTCATTTTCTAGAGTTTTAAAGGGGTGTGATTGTGTAAAACGGTATATCGGAACCGTGATAGGCTTATTATCCCCAGCCAAAGGTGGAGAGATATAGAACTGGTGTTGTCCAACCGTCTTTCAGTCCGTCCATCATTCCGTCTGTCACAAAATTTTGAAATTTAGCGGGGGATATCAATTCAACGAATTTGCTTGTTATAATATTGTTCACTTGCTTTAATTTAGTCATCAATAAAAATCATCTGTAAATGTTAAAATGGTAAATACTTTTTATTCTCCCTTTTTCGAAGAAGAGGGGGTATATTGTTTTTGGCCTGTCTGTCATTCAGTATGTCCGTCATTCTGTCTGTCACAAAACTTTAACCTTGCTCATAACTTTTGCAATATTGAATATAATATAGCGAAAATATAGCGACTTGATATTTGGCATGCATGTGTATCTCATGGAGCTGCACATTTTGAGTGGTGAAAGGTCATGGTCAAGGTCATCCTTCCAGGTAAAAGGTGAAATATATGGGTCAAAATCACTTAAAAGGGGGCATAGTGTTTGACAAACACATCTCTTGTTAATGTTTCTAATAAAGTTCATTTGAAGAGCTCTGAAACTGATGCCCTGCGTTAAATTGAAATGATTTTTATCTCATGCCATGGCTATGTTGCTATATCTATGTTTCTTTAGGGCCATGTTGACATTGGAAGGTGTGGATCAGAGGCTGATCAGTGAGAGCTGGGTGTACAACCACTACCGATGGATAGTCTGGAAACTGGCGGCCTATAGGCAGGCCTCAAGTCTGCTGCGGGCTAGGTAATGAACCTTGATAATGAAAATTGAGCCTCGCTCTGGAAAACGGGGCTTAATGCATATGTGTGAAGTTATGCCCCAGATTAGCCTGTGCAGAATGCACAGGCTTATCAGGGGCAACACTTTCGGCTTTTATGCTTTTTTCGTCTAAAGGAAGTCTCTTCTTAACAAACATCCAGTATAGGCTGAAAGTGTCATCTCTGATTAGCTTGTGCCGACTGCACAGGCTTATCTGGGATGACACTTTACGCACACGAATTAAGCCAATTTTTCCTAGAGTGTGACCCAATTATATCAATTGGTCAAATTATATGACATAGTTATATGTGCATGACATAGTAATATTTGCTTGAGTGTTTCTGTTAACTTTCGTTTAAGGAATTTTAGCTTATTCATTGTTTCACTTTTAGCATTGGACTGTCCACAAATAGATTACAGAGTCCATAACATGTATACAGTTAATTGCTCCATTTATCCAGCGTTGTCAGACATTATTTGTTATGTGGCAGTTTTTCTTTAAAAAAAGTCATTGATTATCCAAAGGTATTAACTTCCCAATTTTATGACCAAAACCTCAGCATTTGAATGTTTCATCTTAATGATTTTGTGTTACTGTATTTACACAGTTTGAGTATAAAAGTATGTGAATATTTGTGTCGTGTTCTGAGAAAACTGGGCATAATGCTTGTGCGTAAATTGTCATCCCAGATTAGCCTGTGCAGTCCGCACAGGCTAATCAGGGATGACAATTTCCGCTTTTTTGGATTTTTTCGTTTAAATGATGTCTCTTCTTAGCGAAAATCCAGTTTAGGCGGAAAGTGTCGTCCCTGATTAGCCTGTGCGGACTGCACAGGCTAATCTGGGAGGACACTTTACGCACTAGCATTTTGCCCAGTTTTCTCAGAACACGCCACATTTGTGTAATTGTTTAGGTGCTTCAATCCTGAGGTGGTCATGCTGCAGTTGAAGTACCGCTATGACCGGGAGATAGACAGAGCGGAGAGGTGAGCGGTGTAGTGATAGACAGTTGGAGCAACAGACAACAGATTTATATATAAGCCTCACTCTTGGAAAACCAGGCTTATCCCTTTGCATGCTGGGAAATTTGTCGTCTGCTAAAATGTTGTCTGCTAAATTTCTAAAATTAGCATTTTCTTTGATTTTTTTTCAAAGAATACTATCAGAATAGCAAACAGTTTGGATCCTGATGAGACGCCACGTTCTGTGGCGTCTCATCTGGATCCAAACTGTTTGCAAAGGCCTTCAAAATCCGGTTCCAGCGCTCAAAGGGTTAAATNATTGTTTACCACTAGAGCACTGGTCTAGTAACTTGTTGAATTGTTTACCACTAGAGCACTGGTCTAGTAACTTGTTGAATTGTTTACCACTAGAGCACTGGTCTAGTAACTTGTTGAATTGTTTACCACTAGAGCACTGGTCTAGTAACTTGTTGAATTGTTTACCACTAGAGCACTGGTCTAGTAACTTGTTGAATTGTTTACCACTAGAGCACTGGTCTAGTAACTTGTTGAATTGTTTACCACTAGAGCACTGGTCTAGTAACTTGTTGAATTGTTTACCACTAGAGCACTGGTCTAGTAACTTGTTGAATTGTTTACCACTAGAGCACTGGTCTAGTAACTTGTTGAATTGTTTACCACTAGAGCACTGGTCTAGTAACTTGTTGAATTGTTTACCACTAGAGCACTGGTCTAGTAACTTGTTGAATTGTTTACCACTAGAGCACTGGTCTAGTAACTTGTTGAATTGTTTACCACTAGAGCACTGGTCTAGTAACTTGTTGAATTGTTTACCACTAGAGCACTGGTCTAGTAACTTGTTGAATTGTTTACCACTAGAGCACTGGTCTAGTAACTTGTTGAATTGTTTACCACTAGAGCACTGGTCTAGTAACTTGTTGAATTGTTTACCACTAGAGCACTGGTCTAGTAACTTGTTGAATTGTTTACCACTAGAGCACTGGTCTAGTAACTTGTTGAATTGTTTACCACTAGAGCACTGGTCTAGTAACTTGTTGAATTGTTTACCACTAGAGCACTGGTCTAGTAACTTGTTGAATTGTTTACCACTAGAGCACTGGTCTAGTAACTTGTTGAATTGTTTACCACTAGAGCACTGGTCTAGTAACTTGTTGAATTGTTTACCACTAGAGCACTGGTCTAGTAACTTGTTGAATTGTTTACCACTAGAGCACTGGTCTAGTAACTTGTTGAATTGTTTACCACTAGAGCACTGGTCTAGTAACTTGTTGAATTGTTTACCACTAGAGCACTGGTCTAGTAACTTGTTGAATTGTTTACCACTAGAGCACTGGTCTAGTAACTTGTTGAATTGTTTACCACTAGAGCACTGGTCTAGTAACTTGTTGAATTGTTTACCACTAGAGCACTGGTCTAGTAACTTGTTGAATTGTTTACCACTAGAGCACTGGTCTAGTAACTTGTTGAATTGTTTACCACTAGAGCACTGGTCTAGTAACTTGTTGAATTGTTTACCACTAGAGCACTGGTCTAGTAACTTGTTGAATTGTTTACCACTAGAGCACTGGTCTAGTAACTTGTTGAATTGTTTACCACTAGAGCACTGGTCTAGTAACTTGTTGAATTGTTTACCACTAGAGCACTGGTCTAGTAACTTGTTGAATTGTTTACCACTAGAGCACTGGTCTAGTAACTTGTTGAATTGTTTACCACTAGAGCACTGGTCTAGTAACTTGTTGAATTGTTTACCACTAGAGCACTGGTCTAGTAACTTGTTGAATTGTTTACCACTAGAGCACTGGTCTAGTAACTTGTTGAATTGTTTACCACTAGAGCACTGGTCTAGTAACTTGTTGAATTGTTTACCACTAGAGCACTGGTCTAGTAACTTGTTGAATTGTTTACCACTAGAGCACTGGTCTAGTAACTTGTTGAATTGTTTACCACTAGAGCACTGGTCTAGTAACTTGTTGAATTGTTTACCACTAGAGCACTGGTCTAGTAACTTGTTGAATTGTTTACCACTAGAGCACTGGTCTAGTAACTTGTTGAATTGTTTACCACTAGAGCACTGGTCTAGTAACTTGTTGAATTGTTTACCACTAGAGCACTGGTCTAGTAACTTGTTGAATTGTTTACCACTAGAGCACTGGTCTAGTAACTTGTTGAATTGTTTACCACTAGAGCACTGGTCTAGTAACTTGTTGAATTGTTTACCACTAGAGCACTGGTCTAGTAACTTGTTGAATTGTTTACCACTAGAGCACTGGTCTAGTAACTTGTTGAATTGTTTACCACTAGAGCACTGGTCTAGTAACTTGTTGAATTGTTTACCACTAGAGCACTGGTCTAGTAACTTGTTGAATTGTTTACCACTAGAGCACTGGTCTAGTAACTTGTTGAATTGTTTACCACTAGAGCACTGGTCTAGTAACTTGTTGAATTGTTTACCACTAGAGCACTGGTCTAGTAACTTGTTGAATTGTTTACCACTAGAGCACTGGTCTAGTAACTTGTTGAATTGTTTACCACTAGAGCACTGGTCTAGTAACTTGTTGAATTGTTTACCACTAGAGCACTGGTCTAGTAACTTGTTGAATTGTTTACCACTAGAGCACTGGTCTAGTAACTTGTTTACCACTAGAGCACTGGTCTAGTAACTTGTTGCATCACGCTAAACTGAATCTTATGCCACATGTGGCCAGTGTAGCTCCAGACCAGCCAATGCATCAACTCATTCTGGACTGGAGCTACACTGGCGGCTTTAAAGTCACGCATAAATTTAACCCAGGTCATGTTTGGTTAAAGGTTATCCATAAAGCTATCCAAGCAGTTTTTTTTGTCAACAACTGATTTTTCCCTTCTGTTTAGTTATCAAATGTGGATAATTTTAACCTGTGGTGCTAAATATTGGGTTTTGAGCAACTCGAGGCAGGTTTTGTAGGCTTATGCTTATTTTGATCTCTGACGTTATGCTTATTTAGATCTCTGACGTTATGCTATTTTAATGCATTGGAAACATTGCCAGATATCCCTGCGTCTGAGTGATGGTTGGTATGGAATCCCAGCAACGATAGATGAGGCGATGTTGCGTCTGGTGCATGCTGGGAAGATATTTGTGGGTCTGAAGCTGATTGTGTCTGGGGCAGAACTGGTGGGAGGAGAGGACGCAGACGCTTGCACGCCTTTGGAGGTGAGGTCTTCTTTCTTTACTTTGATCCCCCCCTCTCAACTTGCCTCATATGTTAAAGTACACATTTATGATATAGTATCTCGCACAAGAAGCACATTAGTTCATTAGACAAGCTATAGCTATCACTGAATGTTATTGAGCTGGTCTCTGGGAAAACCAAGTTTAATGCATGTGCGTAAAGTATCGTCCCTGCAAAGGCTAATGTGGACTTTCTGCCAAGAATGGATTTTCTTTTTAAAGATACTTTCTTTTTTTCGCAAAATTAGCAAAAAGTGTTGTCCCTGATTGGCCTGTGTGGACTAGACACACAGGCCTGGTTTGCCAAGAGGCTGGCTCAATTAAAATCGCCGTGGCGTAGTGGATATGGTGTCCGCCTAGCGATCGGGAGGTCATGGGTTCGAACCCCACTGGGAGCGTTCCTTTGATCTTCCCCAAAGACACCTAGTACTGGTTATAGTCCCAGGAAACGGACTCGAGAGCGTTTATATAAGCCTACGGCTTTCGATGCAATCGAGCTAAAATAAATAGGTTTAAAGTAATTAAAACACCCTTTACCACATTGACACAGTAGTAGAACTTAATCAGTGCTTTATTTTGACAATCTTGTTTTCCAGGCCCCAGCCAGTGTGATGTTGAAGCTCCATTGTAACTCGACCCGCCCCGCCCCCTGGCACTACAGGCTTGGTTACCAAGGTGATCCCCGGCCCCTGTGTGTGCCCCTCGCAGGCTTGTATGTTGAGGGTGGGGCTGTGGGGGTACTGGATGTGGTCATAGTGCGCAAGTACCCCACCATGGTAAGATATGTATTAATAGAGGATTTGAAATGAAAGTATCTGATATATTTCTGTGTTTGTGCCCCCGGAAGGGTGGCATATAGCAGTTGAACTGTCCGTCAGTCTGTCTGTCCGTCTGTCGGAAAACTTTAACATTGGTTATAACTTCACATTTTGAGTGGTGAAAGGTCAAGGTCATCCTTCAAGGTCAAAGGTAAAAAAACAAAATCCAAGGGAAGTAATAAGCTTTAAAGGGAGATATTAATAGAAATTATATTTCAAAGTGGCGCAGTAGGGGGCATTGTGTTTCTGACAAACACATCTCTTGTTTCACCTATAACTGGGTGGTCTTGGGTTTGATCGCCTTTTAGAGGTTATTGTGAGCATTCTCAGTATACTTAAGAAGCCATTTAAGTTCTGGTTTGTCTCATAAAATAGGCTCAAGAAGGTCTGTCTAAGGTTTGTTTTGCACTCAAGCTTCAAATACAGCTTTGAAATTAAATAAATATTCCACTTACCCAAACATGTGAGTAATTAGGCTTTCATTGTCAGTCAGGTGTTATTTGTTTTTCCTTTTTTTTCTCATCCAACACTGAACAGTTGGCATCTTCTATGAAAGTCATGAAAGAAATTGAGAACTTGTCAGCATCATTTTGTGAAAGATAAATGTGTTATACAAACTGTAACAACAAACAAAAATTTAATCTATTTCACTCGATGACTTAGTCACAATATTGTTGTATAGTACATGGAGAAATGTGTGGGTGGGGATTTCGTATTCCGGAGCAGCCAGGCGGAGGAACGAGTGAGACAGGAGTATGAGACCCGTAAGCAGGCCGAGATGGAGAAGATATACGCCAGTGTGGAGAAACAGTTTGAGGAAGAACAGAGGCAAGGTATGTACACTAACAGTTATACCATGTCAGATGTGTGTTAATAAATATTATTGCATAGAAAGTATTTTTACGCCCTAGATGGAGTGCATAAAGTAGTAGTATTTTTTTATTTAATCTTTTTTAAACTTGTTAAGAAAACTTGTCCGATTGAGATCTCAGCCGAGCTCAAACCTGGATCAAGTGGTGTCAAAAATAAGATCACTTGGTCAAGTTAAAGAAAAGCTTATGAACACTTTAGAGGCCTTATTTAATGCCCATTCTTCATGAAACTTGGTGAGAACATTTTCCCTAGTGATATCTCCATCAAGTTCGAAACTTGGTCTCATGGAATCAAAATTAAAGAAAAAGCTTGTGAACACATTTTGTGCTTAATCTGTATGAAACTTGCTCAGATTATTTGTTGCAACAATATATGGGCTGAGTTTGGAACTGGTCATATGGTATAAGAAACTAGATCTCTGGAAAAAAATAACTTAAAGCTTGCGAACACTCAATAAACCACGCTTCATCAGCACACTTACTCAGAGTATTTGTTCTTACTGATATCTTGGCTGCATTCTAAAATGGTTCTCAAAACATCTCAAAAGCTGATCAAAACAGTTCAGTTCCTTTAAGTCTGAGGTAAGCAACCTACGGTCTTTGGTCCTCTTGTTTTTAGCTAGGCTGTTTCGAAGAAAACCCGAGATTATGTCATAGCCCTCTCGTCTGCCGCGTCATCGTCGTAGTCGGCGTCATCCGAAAACTTTAACATTGACCATAACTTTTGCATTATCGAAGATAGCAACTTGATATTTGGCGTGCACATGTATCTCATGGAGCTGCACATTTTGAGTGGTGAAAGGTCAAGGTTATCCTTCAAGGTCAAAGGTCAAAAAAACAAAATCCAAGCACCCACAGCCGAGCGTTGGCATCCGCTCGACGGTGCTTTTGTTATAAATTACCTGTGTGATTTGGTTTGGTACGTTTTACTGAATGATTTAACTAGAATGTAAACTCCTGCTGCCAAAACCTCTGTACAGTTTCCTATTTATTTCATTCAGAGAAACGTTTGGGCCGCCGTCAGTACTCCAGATCTTCCATAGAGGACCTGAATACTGGACAGGAGATCCATGAGGCAATTGAGTCTGCAGCACAACCAGACACTGTGCAGGTAGTGATGCTGAAGTAGGGGCTGTCAATCACGCCCTGATTTCTCTGTTATTTAGGAATACTCATCTTTTTTCAGTAAAAAATAACACTAAAACAATTATGCCGATTATAATACTCTCAAAGGGACGGGATATATTTGAGTCACTTTGTCGGTCGGTCAGTAGGTTAAAAACGTGTATTTTGAATATTTTAAGTATGTCATAACCATAAAGTATTAATGAGCATGACACTTCCAATCCCCAGTGCTCAACACATTCCTGGTTTTTTCCCCTGTAATATTACCAACAAAGCAGTGTAGGGATAAGTAACTTTTGTTGCAAAGCTTTGGTTCCTTGTTTCATGAATAAGCATCTTTAATGGTTGCACATATCTAATAGACTTTCCCACGTATCTAAATCATATGCCATTGATCCAATCCATGCCTTCTCATATCCCTTGTTTTACAGTTAAACTATTTCATACAAAATAGCACAAGGTTACAGTTTGGAATATTCTACGAGTGGAAACTATTGAATAATTGATTAATGGGGAGGTTTCGCAACTATTTGATATAAAAGTTTGATCTATCATATCAGCCGAGCTCTGGGAAAACGAGGCTTAAAGCATGTCCGTAAAGTGTCGTCCAATATTACCCTGTGAAGTCAGCACAGGCTAACCAGGGATGACACTTTCCGCTTTTATATAAAAAATGTTAAAAGGAAGTCGCTTTAAAACCTATCTAAGCAGAAATAGTCGTCCCTGATTATAGCCTGTGCAGACTGCACAGGCTTTTCTGGGATGACACTTTACTCACATGCATTAAGCCCTGTTTTCTCAGACCGAGACTCATCTTAAGTGCTTATTGCCAATTTTTCACTGGCTTTACTGACAGAGCTGCCTGAGTGAGCGCCAGTTTGCCCTGTGGTACGAGTACCGACAGGAAGTGGAGGGGCGTCGCCGGGCCGAGGTACATGAACACTTCCAGACCGCATGGGAGGAGCACAAAGAGGTAGGAGACATTGAGGGGGCAGGGCCATGTATCGAAAAGAAATGACCCTTGCTCTGGGAAAACTGGGCTAAATGCACGTGGGTAAAGTGTCGTGCCAGATTAGCCTGTGCAGTCTTACCATAATCTTATATGGTAATTCATTTTTTAATATTAATGCCCCATTTTTAATAAAAACAATTGGTAAAATTGTTCATAAGTTTTCTAGACGAGTAAATTTCACTTAAGGACTATAGTTTGCATTTACCGTTAATGTTTAGATTCAACTGTGTTACCTGATAATGATTACTCTATCCTTGTTCTAAAATATTATTTAATCATAAATGATAGGTTAACCAAAAGTAATAGATTATTGCAGATATTTGCAAAAATAAGAATTATTCAATGACATAAGGTGTTGTTTGTTGTTGTTCAGCTTGCAACTATCTTTTTTTTAAGTAAAATAGTTTGGTATACACATAAAACTTAAGTGAACTTAATTTATAGTACAAGAAGCTAAAATTGTCATTGTGCAAAATGAAATACACAGCCCTAAGTAAAGGTATATGAAAATAAAGTTCAGAAATACATGAACACAAGCTACAGCGCTTAAGCATTTACCCAACAGTGACCTTTATGCTTGAACATTTCAAAATATCTTTTAGATGAATATGTTACTATCTGTGGAGGAAACTTAAGTAAAATAGATCAAAGAATATCCCACTAAAATAATGTTATGTCATTAGTTACTTAAACAATGCGCACACAAACAAAAAAGAGTGTGAAGGAAAAAAAGCTAGTAAATAGAGTACCCAAGTATCAGGCAAATGCTTTAATGCAATTTCCTGCTATCATGATTGTCGCTATGATTGAAATTATGGTCTAAATTGTGTCGTGTTCTGAGAAAACTGGGCTTAATGCATGTGCGTAAAGTGTCGTCCCAGATTAGCCTGTGCAGTCCGCACGACACTTTCCGCCTAAATTGGATTTTTGCTTAGAAGAGACTTCATTTAAACGAAAATTTCCATAAAAGCGGAAATTGTCGTCCCTGATTAGCCTTTGCAGACTGCACAGGCAAATCTGGGATGACAATTTACGCACATGCATTATGCCCATTTTTCTCAGAACGTGACACTCATGGTCTTAATTGTGAACTTACCATGATGATTCTATTGACCAAACGAAATAAACTGTGATCAATTGTTAATCAATATAAGCTAACAAAATTGTATCACTCAGTTGTTGATTGTAATAAAGCCCTACAAATCTTTTTAGTACCATACACTTCTTGTGGAAGAGAAATGTCACGCTCTGTTATGATATGTTGCGATGTTAAGTTCAGTTAAGAATAAATTATTGCAATAGTGTTTTGGGCTGTATTTATATAATTCGGGTCTAGTCGTGGCTTTTGTCGTGAATATCATTGATTAAATCATGAAAGATATCGCAACTACCATTGTTTTATAAGGGAGTGTATTAATTCTTGATAAAAGTTATTTAATGTAACATCATTTACAAGAAGGTACTAATTTGGGGAACTGATCATGATGATTGTGTAGGATGGAGACAACACAATAAAGGAATCTTCAAAAACACTCCCAATTAACGGTATGTACTTGTATCTGAACTCGAGATCAGATCATGTCAGATCATGCCTCCAGTAATTGTCAAATTGTGAACAGATAGCAACCTATTGAAAAACTGTGTATCATAAAAAAATGAACTCCCACCATATTGTATTTAAGCCTGAAATCTTAAAGACCACAATCAGAATTGTGGCATTTGTTGCAGATTGTTTGACTGTGGTAAACTATATTTAACCTGATAATAAGTTGTTCTGTATTCTGTACCTTTAGACGTTCCCAGAGCGCCAGGTGACCCCAGTGATCAAGTTCCGACTGGCCGGGTGTGCTCGTAGAGACCTTGACTCACAGACAAGTAAACATACATTCTTAGGTCGCAATGGTGTGGTTGATTTGATGTCTGTATTGCAACTTTGTTTGATCGTCTATTGGAGCATTGTTAAGGTCTTTTCAAAGACATCCAGTACTGGTTCTTCCCAGAGAATGTACATGATAGTATCTCTGTAAACCTTTGGCTTTCGATGCAAACAAAACCAACTGTGTGGAACATCTGATTATTTTGATTATATTCAAACACTTTAATGTATATAGACAAGAGCTCCAATGGGAATACCAAAAAACAACGAAGTTTCAGGTAAAATATCGGGTTTAAAAAAATATATATATTTTTACGATTTATACAAAGAATTTAACTTGTTTTAAACATGACCAGCAATTACCTCAAGTTTGATTTGGTGTCTTCAGGGGAAGGCATTTTTAGCAAAGTTGGAGCACTAATAAAGAATTGCTTATAGAACAGCCAAGTTTTGAAAGATTTTATGACACTGATTGAAGTTTCCTTTGAGAAGCAACACTTATATGAGCCTTGCTCTGGGAAAACGGGGCTTAATTCATTGATATAAAGTGTCGTCTAAGATAAGCCTGCGCAGTTTGCACAATCTTATCAGGGACAACACTTTCCTCATTAATGGTATTTTTCTTTAAAGGAAGTCTCTTCTTAGCGAAAATCCAGTTAGGGCGAAAAGTATCCTCACTGATTAGCCTGTGCGCACTGCACAGGCCAAACTGGGACGACACTTTACCCACATGAATTTAGCACCGTTTTCCGCAAACAAGGCTCATATGAATGCAAGTTCTGGCACCTACACTACAGATACAGTGCTGACTGTGTGGCGACCTTCAGCTGAGGTGAGTGACCTTGAGGAAGGTCACAGGTACAAGATCTATAGTGTGAACACCACAGCTTCCAGGTAGGTCACAGGTGGAAACTGGTTTGATTAATACATCATACCCCTGCAAAATAACTTGCCACAAATAACCACCATGAGGAGACGTTGTTTCGCATGTAAATTCAGTCTTTCAACTTCAAAGGTCAAGGTCACACATAAAAGTCAAATATCATATTTGCCATAAAACAGCTAGTATAGACTGTTACTTTGTCATTTAGCATGCAATTTTAACCCTTTGAGCGCTGGAACTGAATTTTGAAGGCCTTTGCAAACAGTTTGGATCCAGATGAGACGCCACAAAACGTGGCGTCTCATCAGGATCCAAACTGTTTGCTATTCTGACAGTATTCTTTGAAAAAAAATCGAAGAAAATGCTGATTTTAGAAATTCAGCAGACGACATTTTAGCAGACGACAAATTTCCCAGCATGCAAAGGGTTAAAATAAATTACCAAACAATGACCACCATGAGGAGATGGCATGTCACATGTAACACCTTTCTGTCTACCTAAAAGGTGATGTTAAAACATTTAGAGGTTAAATGTGGCCATAAAACAGCTTTTCCATACCATAACTCCATTATTCATCATGCAAATTTTAATCATTTAGCACAATTGTTCACCATGTTGAGACTCTGTGGCATGTATAGCAACCGTTTGTCTACCTTAAAGGTAAAGGTAAACAATTAAATTGGGCAAGACAACAGCTTGTCTACACTGGAACTTCATCATTGGTCATGTACTTGTAATATAATTTAGCAAAAATGTATATAGAGAAGCTTTATCAAACCGAGGTCAAAGGTCAAGGTCACACTCAAGGCCAAGGTCAAACATGTGCATGGTTCCACTTGTTAAATAAGTACAAGCATTTTTGACAATGATCTCAACATAATTCTGACAGGCATCTTTTTTTATGGTATTTATATTGCTTGACAAAGGGCATTGGGGAACACCAATCAGTTTTATCGATATCATTGTAATTAATGTCACTATATATTTTTTGTTGGGAAAAATGCAAAATTGCAAAAATTTGCTGCTTAAAGATGATAAAAATTGTGAAGAGTCAAAAAATGAAAATATTAGTGTATTTAAATCTGTAAAAAAATTGTTTATCAACCTCTAGAATGGATTCCTCCCTAATTCTTGTTGTTTCTGTTCAGGTCAAAATCTAGTAGCCATGGGGTTCAGCTGACAGCTTTGAAACAGACGAAGTACAGGAAAATGACAGTGGACGAGAACTTTCTAGAAACTATATATGAACCTCGGGAGGTATGAACAGCATCCAGATCAAATATTTTAAAGCCTTTATTGTATTTTTCTTAAAATATAAACAAAGTGAACCTTATGCTGCACCATAAGGAGAGAAACCTTTTTACATCATTTGTTCAATAATAAATTATTTACTTTGCAATTCAGTACATCTTCGAAGGATGAATGCATAATTTATCTTGGCAATTGTACAAGATATGCTCATCTTCGTTTATCGGTCCTCCATTTGGCAAATATGGCGTAATTATGTGGCCTCATGTCTGGCCTCTATAATACTTGACATCACGTCATAACATTTGGGAAAATAATGAAATTGAAAGAAGAAACACTTACCTCGATTCAGTTGCAGTTTCATATGATTAACAGATGGATTAATGTGGTCATTTTCTTCGGTTATTTGTCCTTGACCAGTATGCATATGTGGCGTGTTCTGACAAAACTGGGCAAAATACTTGTGTGTAAAGTGTCATCCCAGATTAGCCTGTGCAGTCCGCACAGGCTAATCCGGGACGACACTTTCCGCCTAANGACCACCACCATATGGGGAAGTGGACATAGTTGGCATTGTGGTCACTGTCACCAGTAGTATGTCCAACAGGTTAGTAGCCTAACTTTAAATAATATAAAGTTTCATGAACAATTCAACAACTGATACATGTATGACTTGTTCTTATATCCCTTGGAGTATCAGTCATATTGTCCTTTGAAATGTCAGTCATAGTGTCAATTTGGAATTTGTGTCCGTTGAAATGTCGGAAAAAAAATCATAAAAGAGCTAACAGTTGTTATTGACAAGTATGCAGATGACTTTACAGCGAGTGCATTTGTATGAAATCTATGTTACATTTGTTATGTTTGATGAGTGGAAATTAATCTGTTGCCGGGGAGGATTTTTAAAACTGTGGCAAAATCTGTAAAGGTATAAGCCGCAGTCTGGAGAAACCAGACTAAATACATGTGCGTTAACACTGCACAGGCTAACTAGGGACAACTTTTCTGCCTAAACTGGGTTTGTGTTTAGAAGAGACTTCTTTTAAACAAACAAATTCCATAGAAGGGGAAAGTGTCGTCCCTGATTTGTCTGCCCTGACTGCATAGGCTAATCTGGGACGACACTACGTACATGCATTAAGCCCCGTTTTCTAAAAGTGCGGCTAATATATTGGTTCGCCAAAAATGGCCAATCTATTTCAGACAGACAGTTATATCAATCGCCATCATTGACATGGACATTGTTTAAAATATGTTAATATCTTCTTGTGTGAAATTGCTTAAAGTTGTACAGAAAACCAATGTTTGAAAAAGCCTAGATTGAATGATGAAGGTATATGTTGAAGTTGTTCTTGTTCCTTCTATGAAAAATCTTTTAACATGGGCTTTTTTTATTTCCACTTAAATTTAAAATAGTGCGCAGCCTATTTTATAACACCATCAACATGTTAATTGCTGCAGTGGCCTTCCATTGGAGACGGTATATATTGCAGACAGCCAAGGAGGAATATTGGCCATTTCCTGTTGGTCATCTCTAAAGGTTAGTCAAAGCCATTTATTTTTATGTCCCCGAAGGTGGGCATATAGTGATCGCACTGTCCGTCTGTCCGTCTGACTGTCTGTCTGTCTGAAATTCCGTCACACTTTGCGTTTAGCTTTTGAAAAATGTGGATTTTTTTTGCAAAATTGATCATAGCAACTTGATATTTGGCATGCATGTGAATCTCATGTAGCTGCACATTTTGAGTAGTGAAAGGTCAAGGTAATCCTTCAAGGTCAAAGATAAAAAAAAAAAAAAATCAAAGTGGCGCAGTTTCTCACAAACACATCTCTTGTTTGCAATTATTTCTGTCGAAGTTGTTTCCTTGCTGTTTAATTATGTTTGCATGACAGGCAAATACATACTAGTTTTTTTTATAAGGTTTCAAGGATGTATGATCGTTTCATGCATTTCTTCAAAATATCCAGAATTTTAAAATTTTCTGTATGCTTATTGTCATGTCTATATCTGTCACAAATATTAAATAAAAAATGGAGATAGCCCTGCATTATCTTTAGAAAAAGTTGTTTCTATATGATACTCGTACATCTTTAAAACCCTGCTTTTCTTGTTTTAAAAATCTACATAGAATTGTTTTGTTTGATATTGCCTATCAGTTAAAGAGACCATGGCATGGATAAACTGGATTCCTTCTTAAGTGTTTTTTTTTCTTTCTCTAAAACTTGTTTATTTAGTTATTTAGCAAAAAGTCTGAAAAATATATAATCCAAAGTAAAAATTGAAGACTTACGAAGAAATTACAGTGGAGATCGCTTTAACGCTTTAACGAACTGTGCCATCCTGCTTGGTAAATAACTCTGTTTTTAATATATATAGCAAGTTGTATACGTCAACTCAATGTTTTTTATTTCATCTTGTCCGTTTGGGGCCTATTTAAATGACATAGTATATTTGTGTCGCCTGACTCTGGTCAGGGAACATATAGGTGTTACTTTTTCGGCGGCGGCGGCAGCGTCACACTTTTCGAAAAAGGCTCATAACTTCTGTGTCCCCTTCACATATTGCTTTCATATTTGGTATGCATGTGTATCTGGACAACACCTTTTCCATGCGCATACCCTTTTTTTACCCCTGTGACCTTGAACTTGAGGTCAGCGTTCAGGTTTCGAAATCTGCGACCGCGATTCGAAAAAGGCTCATAATTACTGTGTCCCTTCAGATATTGCTTTCATATTTCGTATGCATGTGTATCTGGACAACAACTTTCCATGCGCATAATTTTTTTTACCCCTGTGACCTTGAACTTGAGGTCAGCGTTCAGATTTTGAAATCTGCGACCCCGATTCGAAAAAGGATCATAACTTCTATGTCCCTTCAGATTTTGCTTTCATATTTGGTATGCATGTGTATCTGGACAACATCTTTCCATGCGCATACATTTTTTTAACCCTGTGACCTTGACCTTGAACTTGAGGTCAGCGTTCAGGTTTCGAAATCTGCGACCGCGATTCGAAAAAGTCCCATACCTACTGTGTCCCTTCAGATATTGCTTTCATATTTGGTATGCATGTGTATCTGGTCAAGACCTTTCCATGCGCATAACTGTTTTGACCCCTGTGACCTTGACCTTGAACTTAGGGTCCGCGTTTAGATTTCAAAATCTGCTACCGCGACCCAAAAAAGGTTCATAACTACTATGTCTTGAGCTTTACTTTAAACATTAAATTTTTTTGATAGATTTTTCTTATGCCCACGGCATCTACGATGTGAGAGGCATATAGCGTTTGTCCTGTCCATCCGTCCTTACGAAAATCTTGGTTAACCCATTTTGAACAGTTTCTTCTAACATCAATAGCGCTTGCTACAGAGCTTTGATACTTGCATGGATGTTGTCTCTCATTACCATGCACACACCAGCATCACCCAACCTCATTTTGACCTTGACCTTATTTTGGACTTAGACTTATTGAAATGGGCCAATTTCTTGGTTAACCCATTACCATCAGGCGACACATCCAACTCGCGGAGTTCTAGTTAAACTATACTTTTGTTTGTAAAAATTCATGCACATGTATAAAAATGTTCATCAAAATTAAAACACAAAACAATTAAAGTAGGATTCAGAACATATTGAACAGTGGTATAAATTTGTTATGTTTTATGTTTGCAGAGTTACGGTGAGGACTTATTTCAAGAGGGGAGGGAACTCTGTTGCAGCAACCTGTTGCTAAGGCCCGGTAACCAGGCATCTCTGGTTGCCATGGCGACTGTGTCCTCAGAGCTGTCCCACATCACAAACAAGCCACATAATGCAGATCAGAGGCGAGCCTTGCTCAAACTGCAGACGGCGGCTAAGGTGTGTTCTTTATGTGTTTCTCTATATGTTGTTGTTTTATGTTGTTCAGTCCACAAACAATTTTTATTTTTGTGGCGCGAACTGCTTCAACATTTATCAAGCACTTAAGTTTGTTCTTTAAAAATGTCATATTTGTCATATGGTCTCCGTGGCATAGTGGATATAGTGTCCGCCTAGCAACCAGGAGGTCACAGGTTCGATCTGTACTGTGGGAGCATTCTTTTGATCTGCTCCAAAGACACCAAGTACTGGTTCTACCCAGGAAACAGACTCAAGAGTGTTTCAATAAGCCTTAGGCTTTCGATGCAATGGAGCTTAATTAAAATGGTTTAAACTTAACAAAATGTCATTACCATGATATTAAGGTGTGCAAGACACTTTTCATCCCCAGTGATCAACACATTTCTGAGGTTTTTGCCCCTGAACATAGCTGACAATGCTTTGCTTGGATAATAGTCTCGTTTGTAACCAAGCACTAGTTATAATGTGTGCTTGTTTGTGTATGAAACATTAATTGTTATATGATTAATTATCCCCCGCCAGAGGGTATTGTTTTGGCGTTGTCCGTCCGTCCGGCACTTTTGTGTCCGGAGCCATATCTTGGAAGTGCTTTGGCGGATTTCATTGAAACTTGGTATGAGTATATATATGGATAAGTGGATGATGCACGCCAAATGGCATTGTACACCATCTGTTAATAACGAAGTTATGGCCCTTTGTATCTTGAAAAAATGCTTTTTACTATAGGCACTTTTGTGTCCGGAGACATATCTTGGAAGTGCTTCGGCGGATTTCATTGAAACTTGGTATGAGTATATATATGGATAAGAGGATGATGCACGCCAAATGGCATTGTACACCATCTGTTAATAACGGAGTAATGGCCCTTTGTTTTGTAGTATGTTCATCCGTCCGATTTTCACCCATCCTTAAACAAAATATATGTTGCGGGGGATATCAATTTTATGAATTTGCTTGTTAGATAAATTACATTACTGGCTTATGGCATCTCATGATCTGATAATATCACTTTCCATGTAGGTTTTCAAACTATTTTACGTTGTTTCATGTTTGTCAAAATGGTGCTTTTTAAGACAACAATAATACATGGGCCTATGCTGGTGCTTAAATTTGTGACATTCACATTTCTAGTCTAAAGAATTGATTAAGGTCAAACTTTATTTTCCCAAGTTACTGAGAGAATTTTATGAATGAAAAAATACAAATGTACAATGAAAATAATTGTATGAATATCAAATGAAGAATCTTTAATATGTGTCGTATTCTGAGAAAACTGGGCATAATGCTTGTGCATAAAGTGTCGTCCCAGATTAGCCTGTGCAGTCCGCAGAGGCTAATCAGGGACGACACTTTCCGCCTAAATTGGATTTTTGCTAAGAAGAGACTTCATTTAAACGAAAAATTCCATTAAAGCGGAAATTGTCGTCCCTGATTAGCCTGTGCGGACTGCACAGGCTAATCTGGGATGACAATTTACGCACAAGCATTTTGCCCAGTTTTCTCAGAACACGACACATATATCTTTCAACGTCTGTTACCTGAATAAATCTCATTTCCAGGGTATACTTTTTCTTCAACTTGTGCTGGTTTCTTTTTAGAATAAACAGGAATTTATTGCAATGGCTAAAAGCAGAATACAAGACTATCAAACACCTATCAAAAGGAGTGTTGGAAATCCTATGGTAAGTGGAATTTAGTTTATGTTTTTTATAAATATTACTCTTTGTTTAGTTGTGAATGCAATAAAACTGTTCCAAAGTTCCATTTATTGATAATAACATATTTGTTAAAAACAATCCTATTTGAATAAAGTTGTGTTTGAACTACATTTTCGTCATTAAATCATACTCAGTAAGAATGCTTGTAAGTGTCCCATAAAAAAAGATATTAATGAGTTACTTGTTTTGGACTTTTAGGCGTTATTTTGTTAACAATACAACATCAAGAACTGCAACAAATACTTGTAAACGCAAACCACTGAACTTTGAATACCACTTGGTAAAGATTTTTGTTTAAAGACGCCCATTTCAAACACTTAAAACACTTTAAATAGTTACTTAAATTTTATAATATTATATATTAAAGTATGTCCATAAAACTACTTTTTTTTTAATTCGATACAACATTTCTTATGATTTCTGCTTGGAAGAATTGAAAGTGGTGTGAGACATAATTAATGACTTAATCAGATTCAAGATGGCATAGCGACAAGCTGTCTTGAAAATTTTCTGTTGCGGCACTTTTTAAAAACAGATAGAACATAATGCATAATTGTGTTAGCTGAAGAACTGACATTTCTCTTTTAATATAGGGTAAGCACACACCAAAGAAGTCTATTCTGGACCAGGTACTTGAAGATTTTGGCAATGACAGCTTTGTTGTAGAGTTTGAGGACCATGATGACATTGCTGCTAATGGAAACATCAAACACATGGAGCAAGCTGATGATGATAAGGACAACCTTAGTGCTGATACAGCTGGTGAAGAACTTGGTGACACAGATTGTGCTAAAAGCAGAATTGTTGTGGAAACAATTGAAAAAGAAGGCACATCCAAGACTTTCCATTCGGAGAAGCATCCATTTGTTGACATTTATCATGAAATGGGGAAAAGTGTGGACGATGATCATAATAAAGTAGCTTTGAATAATGATGCTAATGATCAAGGGCAGGCTCCTGTGCATGACATTGACAACAAAATGGATCTTCATGAAAGCAATGTGAAAGATGATGCCAATAACTGTGTGGGTCAGAAGAGAAAAACAATGGATGATCATGACGACAGATCTTTACAAAGTAGAGACAGCAAACATACTCAGGAAATAACAAATGAAACAATTGAGAAAGATAATGATGTTTCTCCAGAAAGCAGTATCATAGCAACACCAGTTGCAAAGAGATCTCAGGCAAAGTCAAGGATCTCCAAACTGATGACATACGGATCGCCAGGACTGTTGTCTCCATTGAGTTCCACAGTTCCACGATCAGTTTCCAGGGGGTTTAAACCACCTGCCTTCAAGAAAGAGTAGGACTGGTTTGTTGTAGGAAGAAGATACACACTACTCACAGTTATTGCATGTTTGTAATTAGATCTGTGTGCTGATATAAATTATCTTGAGATACCAAGATACCACATTGATCATTAATATTGAACATTGAGAACAGTAATATTATCTGATGAACTTCATGTCATAATTGTATGTTGCATTATAGAAATGTCTAACTATTTGTTCAAGGCATTAACTTTTGACAAACCACATCACATTGAAATTTTCATTCAATCTAAACATTGATTGCCATGCAAAGATAAGTGTTGAATTGGTGTGGAAACATTTATTTTTATATTAAGACGCAAAGTATCACCTCTTCTGCTAGATATGTATAAGAAGCGCAAACTGAAAAGAACTAAGTTTAATTACTATTCTCTTTTATTGAGAGCGGGTTGCAGCGTTTCTCAGGATTACACATATCATGTACTTTCACACTTTTTCAGCTTACCGAAGAACCCTATGTCGGGTGTGAGTTGTGTATTGTCGACTTTAGCATATTCCACTATAGAGGCCATATTTTAAATCCTTTCTTCATGATACCTGTCCATTATGTTTACGGTATCTGGACATTTTCTAGGCTGAGTTTCAAGCTGGGTCACATGAGTCAAAAAACTAGGTAATTCAGATTAAATCTTAGAAAAACTTTTTAACCACTCTAGATGCCACATTTGTATGCCCCCGGTAGGGTGGCATATAGTCATTGCACTGTCCTTCTGTCTGTCCGCCTGTCTGTCTGTCCTTCTGAAATTCCGTCACACTTGTATTTAGGTTTCGCAAAAAATGGTCATAACTTTTGCAATATTGATCATAGAAACTTGATATTTGGCATGCATGTGTATCTCATGGAGCTGCACATTTTGAGTGGTGAAAGGTCAAGGTCATCCTTCAAGGTCAAAGGTCGAAGGTTAAACAAAATCAAAGCGGCGCAGTAGGGGGCATTGTGTTTCTGACAAACACATCTCTTGTTTTTACTTTATCTTGATGAAACTTGGCAAGAATGATTATCTTGAGATTTTCTATGCCGAGTTTGAATCTGGGTCTGGTGTGTCCAATAACTATTTCATGAGGTCAAATCTTATAAAAAGCTTGTTACCACTCAAGAGGCCACATTTATGACTAAATCTTGATGAAACATGGTCAGAATGTTATCTTGACAATATATAGGTTGGTTCAAGTCTCTGTGCATTCAAAAACTAAGTCACCAGGTCTTAGAAAAAACTTATTACCACTTTAGAAAAACATTTTTGACTCATATCTTGATGAAACTTGATCAGAATGTTTATCTTGACATTTCCTAGGCTGAGTTAGAATCTGGGTAACGTGCAACCAAAAACTAGGTAACCAGGTCAAATCTCAGAAAAACAATGTTACCACTTCTAGAGGCTTCATTTATCTTGATGGAACTTGGTGAGAAGGTTTATCTTGGCAATATCTAGTCTGAATTCGAATCTGTTTAACGTGCAATAACAAGCTATGTCACCATGCCAAATCATATAAAAACATAGTTGCCATTCTAGATGCCAAATTTATGACTTTTCTTGATGAAACATGGCCAGAATATTTATTTTGACGACATCTAGAACGAGTTTTAATCTAGGTCACATTCTTCCAAAAACTAGGTCAACAGGTCAGATCTTTGAAAAACCTTGTAACCACTGTAGAGGCCACTATTAAGCCTCAATCGTGATGAAACATATAATGTTTATTTTGACAATATGAAGTCCATGTTTGAATCTGTGTCATGTGGGGTCAAAAACTAAATCATGAGGTCAAGTCTTTTAAACAATTGATGTCAGTGAGCTCTTAAGGTCCATGGTGGCCCTCTTGTTTGATCTTGTATTTATGATGAAGGATCATAAATGCTACCAGTCTCTGTAAGCATTGTGACCAGTGGCAAGCATTTACAATTTTATGATCTCCGAAAAGTGGCAGCATGTCATCGCCACTTCGTCTTTCTGTCCAAATTCTAATTTTAATCAAATTGAGTTTGCAAATATCTCTGATAATTGTTTCATTCTAATTGATTTGCGTCTTTTGGTTTCCGTTCGTGCGAATTTGAGAATTTGAGGTTGTAATTGATAACTGAATACTGAGTATAATCTGTAGTATGTAAGTTTTGTCAATAATTATTCAAAAGTAATAAAGCAAGCAATAATATTTTTCCCAATATAATGTAAATTGACAATAAAATTTCAAATTTCACGGGTAAAGCTGGTATTCCACAAATGGTGGGGAAAAGCATTGGTTCATAATCCACTAATAGGCACATATGAAATTAAACTTAAGATTTTGCCTTAATTATTTGAATATTTATTAAATTTATCTAAATCATCGCGAAAAATATTCTTGTAAATTATTTAAGTCAGTAGCCTTTTTGGTAATTCAATGTATTTCAAAACTACCTGTGTACTTGATATTGATCGATTAGTATATATTTAATATTTATTTTGTATAAGATTATCTCAAATTATTATTATATTTATGCGTAAAGTTTAAACATGTTTTTCCAGTCGTGTTTAAATTGTTTCATTTTGCATAGAAGCATATATTTATTGGTTTATTTGTTATTCCATAATTCTGTTACTGAGTTGTTTACAAAATAAATGATTTAACTGTTTTAGAAATGTGTTTTATGCACTTTTTATGGCGTCATTTCAATGGCAGCTTTTATAATTTTGGTTTATATTTCACAGCCAAAATCTGTGGCAAGATTTGTGTGTTTAAGTATTTCATTCCAATGTATTCTAAACTCAGTGTGATATAAGAAAGATAAGGTCTCTTCACTCTTGTGAGTTGCTATTTATCAACATAGCCATCAGGTGGAATATTTGACCATAATAAATCAAATGTTAGAGTGATAACTTGAGTGATCACGACTGTTTGTTTGTGTCAACAAAACTCCGCGCAGTGGTAAATAAGAAACCGGGCCGAACAGTTTATGACTATAGAAAGGCAGACTGGATTAAGTTGAAGAAATTAACAAGTGACTTTAAAGATACTTATATAAACCAAAAACCTCTGGAAAATTCTACTAACGATAATTGGCAAAATTTTAAAAACACCATCTTTGAAAACATGAACAAATGCATACCTACTAAGAAACTTAAAAACAAACAGGAAATACCATGGCTGGGGAAAGACACCAAAAGAATGCTCCACAAAAAGAAACGCCTATACAAAAAAGCTCGAAAAAGTAAGAAAAATGAGGACTATGAAGAATTTAAAGCATTTCGTATTAAGGCCAGAAATAAATTACACAGTGATTATCATCAATACCTGAACAACATGCTGGACCCAGAAGAAGATAAATCATCTAAGAAATTTTGGAAGTACATAAAAGGAAGGAAACAGGACTCGGTTAGTGTAGGAACTCTGAAAGCAGATGGAACCATCGCAGATAATGCTGAAAGCAAAGCCAATCTATTGAATAAACAATTTAGCTCGGTATTCACCAAAGAAAACCTCACAAATATCCCAAACAAAGGAAATTCGCCATTTAAACCAATGAAGGACATAAACATAACTGAAAATGGAGTAAAAAAATGCATTGAACGTTTGAACGAAAAGAAAGCTAGTGGCCCGGACAAAATTCCAATTAAGGTTCTGAAGCAGTGTGCAAATGAACTGACACCAATTTTGACAAGTATCTTTCAACAATCTTTATCAACTGGAGAAATCCCCTTGGAATGGAAACATGCTAACGTAGTGCCAATTTTCAAAAAAGGAAATAGAACAAAACCAGAAAATTATCGACCAGTCTCTTTAACAGTGGTCATCTCAAAAATGCTAGAACATATAGTAGTATCCCAAGTAATGAACCATCTAGACTCACAAAATATTCTTCATGAAAATCAACATGGCTTCCGCTCAAAGAGATCATGCGAATCCCAACTTATAATGACAACCGATGATATAGCTAAATCTTTAAACTCTGGAAAACAAATGGACATGGCAATTTTAGACTTCTCGAAGGCGTTTGATAAAGTTTCTCACCGTCGTCTATCACACAAACTAGAATATTATGGTATAAAAGGAAATACTCAAAACTGGATCAACTTGTTCTTTAAAGATAGGAAACAACAAGTAGTAGTGGACAATGCAACATCAGACATAGCCCCAGTCACATCCGGCGTACCTCAGGGAACTGTCCTTGGACCGACGTTATTTTTAATCTACATCAATGACATTGCCGATGATATAACATCTACTATTAGACTTTTCGCAGATGATTGCGTACTCTATCGAACAATCCATAATACATCAGACCAACTGGCACTACAAGACGACCTTCGTAA
>VMBQ01000103.1:76783-141381 GCA_007657795.1 Dreissena rostriformis | reverse complement strand
AGCCTTGGACGGTTTATGACAACTTTTAATATTGGGGTCACTAGGTCAAAAGTCAAGGTCACTGTCACAATAAGTGTGAAAATCGTTTCCGATCAATAACTCGTCAACGAATTGACCGATTGGCTTGATACTTCACATGTGCATTGGCCTTGGACAGTAGATGACCCCTATTGAAATTGGGGTCACTAGATCAAAGGTCAAGGTCACTGTCACAATAAGTGTGAAAATCGTTTCCGATCAATTACTCTTCAACGAATTGACCGATTGGCTTGATACTTCACATGTGAATTGGCGTTGGACAGTAGATGGCCCCTATTGAAATTGGGGTCACTAGGTCAAAGGTCACTCACAAAAAGTGCAAAAAACTTTCCGATCAATAACTCGTCAACCAATTGACCGATTGACTTGATACTTCACATGTGCATTGGCCTTGGACAGTAGATGACCCTATTGAAATTGGGGTCACTAGGTCAAAGGTGAAGGTCACTGTCACAATAAGTGTGAAAATCAAGAGCCTGTTTTGGGGGCATATGTCTCCGACCGCGGAACTCTTTGTTTCTTGTTAATTTACGACTACATTACGTGCTGCAATGGCATCTCTGATCTCATCGTGTGTGATACCGTTTGTGTGCAATGTAGTGTTATTAGAGCTATAAACAAACTTGTTAAGTATAATATATCATAACCATAACATCACTTGATGTGCGTTAAACTTCCCACCTGTCTTGTATTCCAAACTGTAACTATCAAAAACGTAATATTACCTTCAATGTTTGTTTCGATTTAAAGGCATTGATGTGTCAGCAATTTTTTACTGGAATTTTTAATTCGAAATAAATGCCTTTCAAAAATACTAATAATACTACTAACGTAATCAGTATCATTGTCATAATTATGAGAACTGAGATAATTATAAGACTGCAACGATTACTTTTAAGATATTACCAAATAAAAACAATATTCGTGATTGAAATATGTCAAGCCTTCGGAAAATCCTATGATTCATTCACAGTCTTGGGCATTCGAATCAAAACATGGAATTTCGTTTCATGCCAATTGCTTGATTAAAGGAAATAAATGGAAGATTGCAATAACAATAAACAGTTGCGTAAGTGTGTTACTCGTCGGTACATTTTCTGTTCTGCAGAAATAATCAACATTGCAGCTCTGCAGGTGTGAGGTTATAAACAGTTGGCAACATATCTTGCAGATGGACGAAACGACTTAGACACGACTTAGATCTGTTTCATTTCGCTTAAGGCCATTTTATCTCTGGTGGTCCGATCGTTTTGAGAATTTTCTTGTATTTGCTTCCTTTGATTTAATGTTTATGCACCAGCCGTTTCCTAGATATATCATCATGGGACAAATCCTGTATTGTATGTTTATGGAACGAGTTTTGTTATCGCAACATTGAACAATCTATCGTTGATCGAAATACCATATCATAGAATAAACACATATGGAGTTAAACAAAGTTATCAATGCGTTTTCGTGAATGAGTATATACATGAATTTAAAGATTTTTTACAATGAGTACACGAATTATGTGGTAAAAATCATTTAATTGTAAGAGGCTTGTTTGTGTTCTCTTCTTTTGCTTGCATGCATGCATCTTAACTGGTTTAAATCCCCATTATTTTGCATCCAAGGTTGTGACCCCAGCTTTAATATGTTTAATGTTAAATGTCTTGCACGTATTGTCATGTACTGTGCAAGCGATTCATCATTTGCGTAAAATAAAAAAACTGACGAATGTTAAAACATTTGTTTTCCTGATAATGCTTCTATTCCTATTTAATTTGTGAGTTCGGACACTAATTAGGTTTTAATTCTCCCGACTTTTGTGCCATTTTGTTTTTAGAACCATCTACAAATATTGTGTTATGTATTATGTACACATAAAACACATCAATTACCTTATAGATTAATAAAGAGTTCATCTTTTCGACGACAGAGATCCTTGAACCCTAGCTGTGTTTAGACATTCAAAACGTAGACAATGTCTGGTTGTTTTGACATTGATATATCTGTCCCAGTACGCTAGAATAGACGTTGTAGAATGTAAGCGTTTTAAATACAATGCATCCAAACTGTCTAAATTACTACGTTATTAATATGTATTTTAGGTATCAGTAAATGTCGTGGTAATAATTGCCTTTCTTACCACCATACCATTTCGTGTTAAAAAAACTATGTGCGCCTTTTGTAGATCGTAAAACGTAATAGCCCCTTATAGATTAGTCGAACACTTTTCTTGCGTAATTTACACGTCAGTAATTCCGCCCTTAAACCAAAGTCCAGACGGAAATTTGCTGGTTGAAATGTAAATGTCTCGGTAAAAGTAGGAATAATATATCTTGTTTCGTTAAAGTCAAACTAATTTAATCGTAAAAATATAAGAGATTATGAAGCTTGGTCTGTATAACTTGTGTGTACTGCGAAACATTGTATGGAGTATGGAACTCTAGTTGAATTAGTAGATCATTTAAGTATTCGCACTGTTTTGTCTTTCTAAGGGCAAATAAACAAATGCTTTATAGTTGGAAAGCGAAAAAAAATGACGAAAAACAAACACAACTGAATAAAACTGGGGTCACATTGAAACGGTTTATGCAAAGTATAGGAGTAAGGGCTTTACACCGGCTTAATGCGCCAAACCTTAAACTTCGCCAAGAGCTAGTCACTAAAATTGCACATTTACAAATGTGACAACCCGAACACATAAACATTGCAAAAGACCAACACTTAAACATGAATAAGTCTGGTGTCGCCGACTAGGAACGGTCACTGCAAAAACATATTTTGGGCTTAATAGGTTTTGTGTGCGCCTAAACATCACAATCAGTCCACATTTATCCACTAAAGTATAAAGCAAGAGGACTTATTTTCTAAGGCGATATGAAATGAGGGGAGACAAATATCAACTACATATCGTCTTTAGGTGACAACTTTTGGAGATATATCCCCATATAAATATCTTCAGATCATCAGACATAGATATAACACATTATGTAAGTCATAGGTAATTTTCTTTCATTAGTTCAGTAACTAGCTCTCTGTAGTAACCATGCCATGAAATATATATAATTGGAAGTTCCATGGATCGGCGATATTATTTTGTACAAAGTACCGGTATGACTAATTTATTGAAATTTAATCATGGGAATGTAATTAAAGAAATGTGTACATGACATAAAGTGCTAAAGAAATATCGACACCCGGTGGTTGCTGATGGTCGTAAACATGTTGATCGAGGTCAGTCACAACATTTCAGTTTTTAATAAAGTCGTATAGAAAAAATATCGTTGATGGCCATGTATTAAAATAATATTTAATTGAGAAAATACACAATAGTAATAATCGCCATAATTCTATGCTTAAGGCCTTTGCTTTTTGCAATTGTTCAGTGATATAAACAGCAAATGAGTTTTAAAAGAAGTCTCCCATTATGGAAGTCACACACGTTGTTTTTTAAAGGTAACTATTTATACTTCCAAGTGAATTCACTTTTAACTTCCAAAAGTTACACTGGGTTCACGAATATAAATGTCAAGATTTCCCAATATATCATGTTCCTGACGTCGGCAACATCAGAGATTGATGGACCAAGCAACAGCTCCCGCTGACTGAATAATTGATTATGGAAACCGTCTGAAGGAAGTGTGTCAATATATTAGATTTATGGTGTACTTACTGACTGATATTTTGGAATTTCGTATTCTCAGAGAATAGAAATCGAAACATACTCCTTCTTATGATTTGTAGTTTTACAAAATTAATCAAAATAACAAACGCTTTTGAATGCTTTGTCAATCAATCGGAAAAAAATCGTGTGTTTAATGTATACTCTTATTCATCGCTTGGTCCCTTATTACTATTTCATAAGCAAACACGATATATGTATGTCATTAAGCTTGCATTTCTGTTACAATTTAAAGCCACACACCTTGAAATGAAGTACATGTTAATCAATACATATAAATGCAATTTGAAAGTGTGCAAAATTTTCATTAGATCTATAGCCCAGTTAGCAAGTAATTTATTATTTTTTCGGTCGGGAATTACCGCGTTAAAAACCGAAAGTAGGATTTCTATATTATACGCCCATTTCGACAAACGTGATTATTTTTAAGTTTTAAAGCGCAAAATAGACGGATTTCTACCTTATAACCACCAGATATATTCTAATTGGCATAGATAAAATTAAATCTATTGCCTAGTTAGCAAGTAATTTATTATTTTTCAAACGGCACCGCTTTTAAAACCGAAAGTATGATTTCTAGACGTATACGTCCATTTCGACAAACGCGATTATTTTTAAGTTTTAAAGCGCAAAAAATGACGGATTTCTACCTTGTAACCACCAGATATATGCTAATTGGCATAGATAAAATATGTTTCTTAATTATACTTAAATTACTATGCAAAATAAGGTGTGTGGCTTTAATCTAATGCATTATTTATGTTTAAGTTCTTTTTGTAACTATGATTTGCATTCTGACAATGTTTTCCTAAAAAATGTTAATTACAACACAGCATTAATGCTTCAAATAGAATTTCAATATATTGCAGACAAATGTTAACAACAACCACGATAACGTTTCAAAATAAGGCAAATTTATGTTTGCCATTTAAGGTCAGTCATTTCGGAACACATATATTTTACGACTGAGTTTCCAAATTGCTGCCCTACGAAAACTGATGTTGACGTCTGCAGTGTATTAATCGATGTTCGGACCGTATTAAACATCAGAGCATAAGCTCATAACACGTTTTGCTATAACTGTATCTCAGAGCTTTTGTTATTGTTATAAGTGGTACTAATAACAGATACACATAATAAATAGTTTATAGTCATTCATTTGATGAAAGTTACATCAAAAACCTTTTTGTAGTGTCTTAATAGCAATCTTCTGATTTATATCATTTGATACATTGCTTTCAATTTATTATTCTATAGTACTAGTATTCAATAATGATTGTCACAATCGTCTGTATGTCTCAAACTGTAAATTAATGTGTTTGTATTAATAAAGACACCCAAAGCAAAACGTGCACGCATTACAATCCATGCAAGAAGCATACTATTATTTAAAATGGTGTCTTACAATTGAACCGTGACCGTATCTGTATCTTGTAACCCTGCTTATTAACTAAAAAGATGTACTTTTTTTAAATGAGGCATATAGAAAATACCAGTGTTTTTTTTGTTTTTTTAAATGATTTGAAAGCAGAAGACAAAACTTCTGAAGAATGAAGACGGCCAATGTAAAACAAGTTGGGCGTTTAAATTGGCTTTAAGAATAACAGTATAATTATTAATAACAAAATACACAATGTTAAATAAATTGCAACATTTAGCGTGACAATTCAGTTGAACAACAATAACAGAGAACATTTAAGTATTCTTATTTCCATCTAAATGCTTAATGGCTATTCAACGGAGCATTATAACTGATTCTTGTGAACTACTGCGAAATTAAAGAATAAATAAAGAGATGACGTCTATTTGTCTCTTATGAATACAAAAAAATATTTCACTAGGCATAAATAATATTATATTACACTCGTTTATAGATTTTTTAAATACAGAATACAAATCATTTCTGCCATGCCGTTGACGCATTCCACTATATATGACATGCCAATTGCATGTACATTACCTTACGTGTCCGCAAATGACGATGTTATAATTGCCTTTTGTACATACTTACCATTTGGTCATAAACCATTATCCTTGCGACATCAGTAGATAATGAAACATTGTTGCCAATAAATCTTGGATTCTTTTATTACACTTAATGTAGACGTTTGTAATTTCCTCCTTTAAGCTAAATGCGAGACGGACATTTCCTGTTTGAAATGTAAGTGTGTTCGTCAATGGTTTTATTTACATTGCTAAAAGGAATTTCTCAATTAGTTTTGGTAGAAATGTTGCATATATGCATGGTTGCAAAGTAAAATTTGAAATACTTTATTCAAACGGAAAAACTCACGAGGTATAGAATACCTGTATTTGCAATATCAATAGAGGAACCGATTTAAATCAACAACCGTACTTTGTCCTAAAACACCAACAGCACGAAACATTGGCACTCATGTAGTGTTGTACAATGGCAACTTACACAAGTTACCTGGTCTCTAAGCTCAAGGTCACAGTTCAAGGTCAAAGGTTTATATAAAATATAAACCTGGGACATTTTGACCTGAGTGTAACTTTGTCATTCATTGATGGATTTTCAAAAACATGGGATAAGTAACATTCACCGTTTAATATAGTATTACGCGCAAGATCCAGACTCTACATAAGATCATAATTCAAGGTCAAAACATAGTCGCTAATGATTAGGATTTTCAAATAACTTAGACAAAGTTTTAAGGATACTTAGACAAAGTGTCTTACAAGAGAATCGGGTAAAATTTAAAGGTCTTGACTACAGGTAAAATATACAATACAATATATCATACTATAATACTAAAACATTAACCGGCGAGGGATTGTGACAATGGCACACTTGTTTAACTGGTAATTAGTTTTCCTTCATCCAACTTCAACATTTACCTTGTGAACACTATAGAGGCCATGCATTCCAATATTCATGAGACTTGGTCAGGAGAATATTACAAGGCTATCTCGACAAAGTTTTAAATTTGTACATGTGTAGGGAAAAACGAATAGATGAAAAACGCGATCAACACAAGAGTTCACATTTTTGCCACAAAACAGGAAAACACGGCTGCCAGATGGAACTACCTTGTAAGCATATAGAAAAAGATTTTGAACACTGTCACATTCTTTGCCGATCAACTTTAAACTTGTTCAACACATTTGCCTCAGTGATAGCACAACCGTGTTCAAAATTGATTCCGCTCTGTTGAAACGTAGCCACCAGGGGACGTGAAATTTTCCTTTTATGCCTATAGAAACAGCTTGTGGACAGTCACATGTTTTGCCAAATCAACTTCTTCAAATCATTTGCCTTGATGATATCCCGACAGAATGCGAAAATGGCTCTGCTATGGTAGTTTAAACATATTATGTAAGCTTGATTTCATCGAAAGTCTAAGGCTTATTCAGATGCTCTCGAGCTCGTTTCCTGGATAGAATCAGTATTTGGTGTCTTAAGGGGCGATTTACAGAACGCTCCTTCATCGGGGATCGAACCCTTGGTCTTCCGGTCGCTTGGCGGACACCATGTCCAATACGCCAACGCAACTTCCGCACCGTTGAAAAACATGGCTTACAGTAGCAGTACAGTTTTCCTTCTATGGCGACAGAGAAAGTGTGTGAAGACTCGATAATATTTACCTCAATATTTAGCTATAGAAAAAGCTAATACGCTCAATAAGTCAATATTGGTCAAACCGTTTGTCTCGATATTACATCAACCGAGTTAGAATGTGGTTCTGCTACAGTGGCCTTCAGGCATCGAATACATTTTGCGAATTATAATGTGTGCCTATAGCAAAAGCTTTAGAACACTCGAGGCCACATTGTTGTCATAATAATATGAAATATGGTCAAAACAAAATTTCTAAATGATTACGCAATCGATTGAAAAAAAAAACTGGTTTGTTCCGTTGAAAAATAATTTATTATAAAGCCGCCAGCTTAGTTAAAATCTTAACGTTTCTGAACACTAGAGGCTATATTTATTATTCAGAACATGTGTCTCAATAACAGATTGGTAATTTTACAACTGGGTCATTTGGGGTCAGAATAAGGTCACGCGGAGAATCGGCCGTCCCTCTGTGTCGTCTTGTTTCTAACACAAATATTCATAATAGAACCGTATAAACACATTCGTTCGAGTGGATTATATTGGTTCATCGATGGATGCCTCAAAGTGTTTACAATTGGATTTTTTGTTTAACCATGTCGGTTGTCAGACTACAATTGACGTGCTGCAATTGCATATCTGATCTTATCGTGTGTGATAACGTTTTTATGCAATGTTGTATTAATAGAACTATAAACTAAACACACATGTTTACTTTAATATTACATAACCATAACATGAGTCGATATGCGTTAAACGACCCGCCTGTCTTGTAATCCAGATTTTAACAATCACATAAGTAATATTATCTTCAGTGTTTGCGTCAGTTCAAAGGCATGAACGTGTAAGCAATTTTTAACTAAATTTGAAATTAAAATATTTTCTTCCCCTTACTAAAGTCAGTTACGTAATCATTATCATCGTCATCATAATTATGACTTTTAAGACTGCCATGATCACTTTTAAGATCTAGCCAAATTAAAACAAAATTCGCGATTGAAATATATAAAGTCTTCTTAATATCCTAATATGCATTCACAGTCCTTGGCGTTCGAATAAAAAAAACAGAATTTCGTTTCATGCCAATTACTTGATTAAACGAAATCAACGGAAGATTGCAAGTACAAACACCAGTTACATAAGTGTATTAATTGTCAGTATAGCACATGTTTCTGCTCTGCAGAAGTAATCAAAATTGCAGCTCTGCAGGTGTGTGGTAATAAACAGTTGGCAACACATCTTGCAGATGGACGAAACGACTTAGATCTGTTACATTTCGCTTTAGGCCATTTTATCTCTGGTGGTCCGATCGTTTTGAGAATGTTCTTGTATTTGCTGCCTTTGATTTAATGTTTATGCACCAGACGTTTTCTAGATGTATCATCATGGAACACATCCGTTATTGTATATTTATGGAACGAGTTTTGTTATCGCAACATTGAACAATCTTTCGTTGATCGAAATATCATATCATAGAATAAAGATAAAAGTAAAACAAAGTTATCAATGCATTTTCATGAATTAGGATATAAAAAAAAAATACGGGGAATACTAACATATAACGCAGTACACCTGTATGCAAATAATTTGATCGATTTGCGTCCAAGGCGGTGATCACAGCTTTAATAGGTTTTTATGTTAAATGTCGTGTTGTATTTATTGTTCTTTATTGTGTAAGTAATAGGTCATGGGCGTGAAATAAATAACTAGCGATTGTTGAAACAAAATTATATAATGCATCTAGAAATTCATTATTCCTACATTTAAGTTGTGAGTTATGACTCTGCTTAAGCTATATGTTTTCCGACTTTGTTGCAATCTTGTTTACAACATATATCATATTTTGTAATGTATTATGCACATGTCTTATTAAACAAATTTCTTTCATAGTTACTCTTTTCGACGAAAAAGATCCATGAACCTTAGCTATTCAGACATTCAATACTTAGACAATCTCTGGTTGTTTTGACATTGATATGTCCTTTCCATTACGCTAGAATAGACATAATCCGTATTTAGGCCTCGTTTCAATACACGAGCTAAATAACAGCCAATATTTGCATAATATTGAAATGAGTCTAAGATATATAAATATTTAATATTCAAGGCACATGAAAGCTTTTAAGTAAAACAAAGTAGGTGTCAGTAAATGACGTGGTAATAATTGCGTTTTTTCATACCAATTCGTGATAGAACATACTATATCCGCCTGTTGTGGATTTTCAAACTTTCTATCCAATAATCTTTTAGATTACTCGAAAACCTTTCTTGCATAATTAAGACGTCAGTAATTTCCGCCTTCAAACCAAATTCGAGACGAAAATTTGTTGGTTGAAATGTCGATGCTCGGTCAAAGTATATATAGTTAAAATAAATATTATAGAATAAACAAAGCGATTTACATATGTAAACAAGTATTTATCAAGTTAAACTGATTTAAGCTTTAATATGACAATATAAATATATAAACTGAGTTAAGCTTAATTATAAGATGTTATGAAGCTAGGTGTGTATAACATGTGTGAAGTGCGAAACATTTTAAGGAGTAAATTATTAAAATTAAAGAAATGTGAAACTCCAGTTGAATAAGAAGATCATTCCAGTATTTTAGGACAAATCAACAAATGCTTTATAATTGGAAAGCGAACAAAACCACATTACAAATAGAAACACAACTGAATAAAACTAAAAAAAACATATTTTTGGACTTTGTTGTTTTTTTATGCGCCTACAAATCACAATAAGCCCACATGAGTGCATAGCAACACAACTTATTTTATAAGGCATGATGAAATGAAGTAAATAAATATCAACTACATCTCACCTTTAGCTGACAACATTTGGAGATATATCCTCACATATATAATTCAGATCATCAGACATAGTTGTACACCATTATGTAAGTCATATGTACTTTTCTTTCATTAGTTCAGTAACTTACTCTCTGTAGTAACCATGACATTTAAACCTATGATTGGAAGTTCCATGGATCGGCGATATTATTTTGTACAAATTATTACTATAATTAAGTTATTGAACTTGATTCATTGGAATGTAATTAACAGAATGTGTACGTGAACTGAAGTGCTTAAGTCCTATCGACACCCATTGGTTGCTGATGGTCGTAAACATGTTGTTCGGGGTCGGTCACAACTTGCCGTCGACCATTGTAGTTGCAGATAGTTGCAGATGATACATTAAAGACCTTAGCTTGCCAAAAAAGGTCGTGAGAACGGGTTTCAATGGGTTCTTAACGGTCGGCGATTATATTATGTTACAAAGAGCATCTACGTAAGGTAAAACAAAGCTTAACACGGACAGTTTGCACGTATCTCATATGCTGTCAAATTGTTTCATAACCATTATAATAGACATCTTATAAAATACACGGAAGATACTTTGAAAACTCTTTTTCTCAGAGGAGTTCGCCGACAAAAGTGTTATACAATAAAGACACGTCCATCTCAACTGCACTGATTTGCTAGAATAGCGATTAACGTTATCATAAATGTATGTCTAAAGAATTGCCATCTCCGAGCTGCAAGAACATTTGAATCTGGTTAAAATTACATTGAGGGGCCCGAGTCATAGTTGAAAATATTATACATACTTTAACATGTGACATGAATCGTATGCTGTTAGAATACAGTATCGAATAATTTTGCATATATTCATGTTGAACGAAAGGTTAATTTTTGTGATTTTTGTATATTTATACGGTATATACACGCAAATTGGCACGTACAAGGCTAACGTATGTGAATATAAATCTTTCTTTTTTTGTAGTGTCATCCACAGATAATAATGTTCCGATGTAAAATCAATGGGCCAAGGTGGCCCTGGGTGGCTCCGATCATATGAAGTATCTAGTTCACATATGTTTGAAGTTAAGTACTGACAGCAATTCATACTGATGGACATAAAAGAAAACCATGTTGTTAAACTATGAAATCACATTTTAATTAATTCTTTAATATGACTATTTGAAGTTTAAGCTTAAGGTTACCCAATAATAATTATGAAAAGTGTTCAATATAGTCGTATAAAACAAATCTCGTTGATGGTCATGTATTAAAAAAGATTTAATTGATAAAAATACACAATAGTACTTATCGTCATAACTGTATGCTTAAAGCCTTTGCTTTTTGCAATTGTTCATTGATATAAATAGCAAATGAGTTTGAAAAGAAGTCTCCCATTATGCAAGACACACACGTTTTTTTTAAAAGTTACTACTTGTACTTCCCAGTGAATTCCCTTTTAATTTCCAAACGTTACACTGGATTCAAGAATATAGATGTCAACATTTCCCAATACATCATGTTCGCTACGTCGGGAACATCAGAGATTGATGGAGCAAGCAACAGCCCCCGATGACAGCATAATTGATTATGGAAACCGTCTGAAGGAAATGGGTCAATATATTAGATTTATGGTATACTTACGGATATTTGGAATTTCATATTCGCAGTAAATATAAATCTGAAAATACCCCTTCTTATGACTTGTAATTTTACAAAATTAATAAATACAGCACAACATTTTGCATGTATAGTCCGTCAATTGGAAAGAAAAATCGCTTATAATAAAAATGTATAATTCATCGCTTGGTCCCATATTACTATTTCATAAACTCACACAAGATATGTATGTCATTAAGCTTGCATTTCTGTTACAATTTATCAAGTGCATTATTTATGTTTATTTTTTTTGTAACAGTGATGTGCATTCTGAAAAAAATCTTTAAATAATATAAATTACAACACAGCATTATTGCTTTAAAGTTTAAATAGAATTTCAATCGGTTGCAGACAAATATTTGTTGGTCATAAAAGGTCAGTCATTGTGGAACACATAAATTTTACGACTGATTTTCCGAATTGCTGCCCTACGAAAATTGATGTTGACGTCTGCAGTGTATTAATCGATGATTGTTCCGTAGTAAACATCAGAACAAAAGCTTATAACACATTGTGCTGTTACTGTATCATTTCAATTAGTTTTGTTAAACAATCAGAGCTTTTGTTATTGTTATAGGAAGTACTAATATCAGTGTTTGTAGTCATTCATTTGAAGAAAGTATTCAACAAAAACTTGCTTAGTGTCTTACTAGCACTCTTCTGATTTATATCATTTGATACATACCTTTCAATTTATTTTACTAAAGCATTCCATAATAATTGTCACAATTGGCTGCATGTCTCAAGCTGTAAATTAATGTGTTTGTATTAATAAAGACACCCAAAGCAAAACGTGCACGTAATGGAATCGATGCAAGAAGCATACTTTTATTTAAAATTATGTCTTACAATTGAACCGTGACCGTATCTGTATCTTGTAATTCTGCTTCCAAATTAATAAGATGTATTTTTGAAAAAATAAGGCATAGAGAAAATACTAGTGTCAGTTTTTAAAATGATTTGTAAGCAGAAGAACAAACTTCTGAAGACTGAAGACGGCCAATGTAAAACAAGTTGGGCGTTTAAACTGGCTAAAAACATAACACTTAGTGTAAATATATGTATAACAAAATACACAATGTTAAGTAAATTGCAACATCAAGCGTGATTATTGAAATTGAACAACAATGACAGAGAACATATAATTATTCTTATTTTCATTTAATTACTAAATGGTTATTCAACGGAGCATCATAACTGATACTTGAGAACTACTGCGATGTTGAGTAACAAATAAAGAGATGACGTCTATTGGTTTCTAATGAATACAAACTCTTATTTCAATATAGTCCAGTCGATTTGTGTGAAAATTGTTCAGAAAATGATAAAAGCATGAAACTTTGCAGAAATGGAGTTAAGGTTATAACAATCAATTTCGGATATGGACCCATCTGAAAAAATCAAAATGGCGGATTTTGGCAGCCATTTTAAAATGGCGGCCATAATTTGTTCATACAAAATCTTCAAAAAATCATAACAAATATATTTTTTCATCTTTTTCAATAAAATTTGGTATACAAATCTCTTATAATATCCCCAATCAATAAATTTCTTCAATTGGCAAGAATACGACGGCCATCTTAAATAGCGGCCATTTTGAAAATTACATTTTTCGAAATTGCAAAAAAAGAAAATGCATTTTTTTTATTATTTTTTATTAATAGTTAGTAGGATCAATATAAGAAAAAAAATACCTTAAACAACCCAAAAAATGCTGCAAAAGGTATTTTAACTGATCCTGGTAGGGTAGAAGTCCTTTAAAACATATCAAAAGTCTACCACAATCGGACCTCCAGAAAGTTGTTTGTTTCAAGATGGCCACCAATACCTATTAATGATCATAACTATGTAACTATACAATCAAATTTGATGAATTTGGTGTCTATTCCTAGGTTTAAAGGGGCAAAGAACACGTAAAGATCATCAGACATTGTTTAAATTTACAACAGTACACACAAATCCAACATGGCGTCCAAAATGGCCGCCAAGATTGCCGCCAAAACCTATTAATGATCATAACTATGTAAATATCCACTCAAATTTGATTATGTTGGTGGCTATACAAAGGTTTCAAGGGGCAAAGAACACATTAAGATCATCAGACATTGTTTAAATTTACAATAGTACACACAAATCCAACATGGCGTCTAAAATGGCCACCAACATTGCCGCCAAAACCTTTTAATGAACTATGTAAATATCCACCTAAATTTGATTATTTTGGTAGGCGTAAGCTATACATATGTTTCAAGGGGCAAAGAACACATTTAGATCATCAGACATTGTTTAAGTTTATTATATAACACACAAATCCAACATGGCGCCCAAAATGGCCGCCAAGATCGCCACCAAAACCTATTAATGATCATAACTATGTAACTATCCACTCAGATTTGATGATTTTGCTGTCTATACCTAGGTGTCGAGGGGCAAAGAACACATTACGATTGTCAGACATAGTTTAAGTTTATTATGTTACACAGAAATCTCACATGGCGTCCAACGACACAATACGAAGGATCGCAAGTACATTACTTTTGACGTGATGCTTGTTATGTGAAACGCCATAGTTTGGACCTGCCGCGATTTCTGGAAATTGACAAGAGGATCGATATTTTTCAGCTTCATGCAAGGGAATGATGCGTTTCTTGCATCAGCTAAGCCAGTATCGTGGGCTGTTGTCAGTCAAATTCTTGCCTATGATTATATGAACAATTGGGACAAAGCGTGCATTCTGTCAACATAAGCCTTAGTTTGCAACCTTGCCACAACCTTCACACCATTGTAACGTTTGACCAATCCTTGCATTGGAAGGCTGCCGAAATCATCATTGATGCGCCACACAGTAGTTGAAAATGTTGTTCAGAATTTGGGATTTTTCATAAACGTATGAACTTTGGGGGGGGGGGTGGAGGCAAAGGATCAATCATGGAAGAAACCGCTCTCAAAAGCATACTTGAGGCTTATGCTGTCTATGGAGAAAATGCAATTGTGCACATTGTGACACATAAAGCTGTCCAAAGGGCTTCACGGGACCATCTTCTTGTTGAAAAGTGCATACACAGCCAGCTTACAGCCGAAATGACCCAGGAAGATCAAGACATTCAGATACTGCTGGATCATGCCAAGGATTTGTACTCTTCCATTCTTAGAGGCAAAACGACGCTAGCAGATGATATATGTTATGCGATTTTGATCAAACTTGATAGGGCTACAGAGAAGAAGAAACATGAACTTGCCCATTCCTCAAAGACAACCATAGAATGGCTGAATTATCAGCTTATGATTAACAATTCAAGGGTGTTGATTAAAGCATATCGTACTGGGTGTTTGCTGATGCATTAGCCGGCAGTGCCCGATTTGCTATCCATCTTTGCTGCAGCTGGGTACATTACCTGCAATCTGCTTATTACTACATGTATCTGCAGCAAAAAAGCAACCTAGAGGATACGCACCCGGACGTTTATCGAAAGTTTGGTATTGGTTTTCACGTTGTTCGTAGGAGCCATCAGTGCTGGGCTGGGCTAGGGCGTGATCTTTTCATTGAGCAAACATTGATGATCATTTATATATGCGGCAGTGGAATGACCGACGAAATGCAAACCCCTTGGACCCTATCTGCAACATCCGAGCACAACAGTGCTATGCAGGATTTCACAGACCTTACCTATACTTCAAGTCCAAAACACAAAGACTCAACTGAGGCGTGCATCAAAGGAGATTCTTCTGATCTAGAGAAAATGCAGACACAGATTACAACCTGCTCACCATACACAGCTGACCCTACTCTGAGAAACATGGTCAATGGGATAGTGGCTGGGTCCGATGTGAATGTTCATGCAATTGAGGCGATAGGGAAAACGATCATAAGAGATATCATATGAAAGTCGGTCTTTGCTTATAAATTCACGAGAAAATACAGAGCCAAAGCTCTTGGGAATAGCTTGGCTGTTAAGATCGCTTCTGACCGTGCTTTTTATCCTGCTCTTCTGTTCCTGCGTTTTCTCGTGGCGTCAAAATCTGGAGATCCTTCCCTTGTAGTCGTATTGTCTTATGAACTGAGCTCCCATCCTGCTTCCTTCTTTGAAGCCAAAAACATACTTTGTACAGCAGATACGCATCAGATCGCTCAGGCAATTTGAGAGTATGCTGTAGACACATCATGTGAGGCTGTGATGAACTGTATTCATGAAACAGATGCATGATAGTGGCACATTGTTGCATCGTTGAGCATGGAGAAGGGCGACTCATATAATACAATAGCCGAGTCTTATGTAGAGTCAGAGAAAGCCATTACGGACAAGCGACAGTCGGGTTCGATGGTTACGAAGACGGTCATTATAACAAAGACAAAACGCACCGGAGACGATAAAACAAACGTGAATCATATTGTGAGTTTCAGCAAAGAAACAGAATTCTTATGTAAAAAAGGAAGACTTTTTGTCTGGTGACAGAAACAAGGCCGGCATGGTTGCTCTGATCAGCACAACTCTGACAAAAATGGGATGCTATGTCGTTCTGTCTTCAGTGGATGCAGACGTTGAAATTGTTAAAGCAACAGTATAACGATCCCGTCGTAGCACCACAACATTTGTGGTCGAGGATACAGATTTGCTCATCTTTATCCTGCATTACTCCGAAAGGGACAATAAGACCATCTACTTCCGCTTTGATGTAAATAAATAGTCAAAGGAACACAAAGTGTATAATATTAACCTTTTGAAAGAACTCGTGCGTATTCAGGCTGTAATTAATCTTCAATGATTTTCAGCAAAAATGAAGTCTTCAGAAGTTAGTAAAACCTGATCCTATAATGAAGTCACGTGCTAGTTCGTTCTCTCTTCCAAATGTCGTAAATTGGATTTTATGATTATTCAACTCCTAAGTGATAACCTCAATGCGATTAAAGTGTACCTTGTCTCCTAAACTATGGCGTTTCACATAACAACCATAACGTTTGAGTAACAAGTTATGGATTATAAATGTGATATAAAATGTGTTCTTCGCTCTCTGAAACCTGGGTATATACACCACATTCATCAAATTTGAGTGGATAGTTACATTGTTATATTTTATGATCATAAATAGGTTTTGTCGGCCATCTTGGCGGCAAGTTTGGACGCTGTGTTGGATTTGTGTGTAATATAATAAACTTAAACAATGTCTGATGATCTTAATGTGTTCTTTTACCCTTGAAACCTATGTATAGACACCAAAATCGTCAAATTTGAGTGGATAGTAATATAGTTACGGTCATTGATAGGTTTTGGCGGCCATCTTGGCGGCCATTTTGGACGCCATGTTGGATTTCCGTGTAACATAATTAATTTACACCTTGTTTGATGATATTAATGTGTTATTTGCCCCGTGAAACCTGGGTATAGACACCCAATTCATTACATTTGAGGGATAATTACATAGTTATGATCATAAATAGGTGTTGGCGGCCATCTTGGCGGCCATCAACGCCATGTTGGATTTGTGTGTACTATATTATACTTAAACAATGTCTGCTGATCATTATGTGTTCTTTGCCCATTGAAACCTAGGTATAGACACTAAATTCGTCAAATTTGATTGGATAGTTACATAGTTATGATCATGTATAGGTCTTGGCGGCCATATTGGCGGCCATCTTGAAAAATACAACTTTCCGGAGGTCCGATTTTGGTAAACTTTTTATATGTTTTTAAGGACCTTCTACCCACCAGGATCAGTTAAAATACCTTTTGTAGCAATTTTTTGGGGGTCAAAGTGTATATTGACCCTACTAAATAGGTAATTTGGAAATTTGACGGCCGCCATTTTTAAATGGCCGTCATACCCCTGTATGCAATTTTTTTAGAGTGGGTCCATATCTGATATTGTTCAGTATGCTCTTAGCTAGTATTCTGCAAATTTTCATGTTTTTATCACATCATGAACAATTCTGGTAAAAATCTGCACAAATCGACTGGACTAATAGGCATCACTAATATAATATTAAACTCGTTTATGTATTTATTAAATACAGAATACAAATCATAACTACCATGCAGTTGACGCATTTTACTTTATATGACATGCCAAATGCATGAACATTACCGTATATGTCCGCAAATGACGAGGTTATTCTTATTGCCTTAATGCCTTTTTTCATACTTACCATTTTGGCATAAACGATTATCCTTCCGACATCAGTAGATAGTGAACATTGTAGCCAATATATCTTGGAGATAACATGGATTCTTTTATTACACATACGGTAGACGTTTGTAATTTCCGCCTTCAAGCTAAAAGCGAGACGAAAATTTCATGTTTGAAATGTAAGTGCTTTGGTCAAAGTAGGTTTTATTTATATTGCTAAAGGGAATTTCGCAACTAGTTTTGAACATACAAAAAAAAAAAAAAAAAAATTANAAAAAAAAATTAAACGGAAAGACTTACGAGTTATAGAATACCTGTATGTGCAAGTTCAATAGAGAAACCGTTTGAACTCAATAACCTTACTTTTGTCCTAAAACACCAACAGCACGAAACATTGACACTCATAAAACCACAATACGCGACGACTAAGCTGTTTTGCTAAGCAATTGGAAGTTATACCGTGTTGAATAACACCTTTTCGTCATATGTTCAAATACAAGTATTTCATACATAAATACCAAACAAAAACAACACCATATAATATTTACAGCTAAATCCAAGAAAAAACGCTATGCAATTTGCAGTGGTTATTCATTTAATATGAAAAAACTTTCTGTTTAAAACGTTCTGAACAAAGTTTTAACATTTACTGTTAAGAATTTTAATTTTACAGTATATTATTTTCTCTGTTAACAGTTATCTTGAAGTGGTATCACATACCGATGCTACAAGGAAATCAATCTGCAAACTTGTTGAACAGACGCTGGTCCTTTTCAGTTAACACTGTATTTAGTTTGTAAACAGTTCTTCGTAAATAAATATAATTTCAAAAGAATCTTATTGACTAGACGTTGACCAATATAATGTGTAGGGTATTTAATTCGACATTCTCCGACTGCTCCTTTCACGGAACGTCCCACATGATCGACATGTATATGAATAAATTTTGCCTCTATAATAGGTGCAAAGTAAATGTAATGACCTACAAAACTTTCACAATTATCAGGCATAATCAAAGATATAGTACTGCACTAAAAACCAGACGGAGAAAATGTCTGTTTAGCACAACGTAAATCTGTTGCACTGGTCAGACAAGAATAATGAGTCGTAAGAAAGACATTTGCTTCCCAGAACCAATGATGAAATGGGACATATAGACATAAGCCTGCTGATTTCCAGAATTGCTTTCAAGCAAATTGATGTTGATGCTCTACTCTTAGTGTATCGATGCATATCTTGAACGTGGACATAACATTGTTTGGTTCTTATATTCTTAAATCTTTTTGTAAAAAGAAGTGATGTAGTTGATACTTGTTCGTAATTTCATTTCATCGTGCCTCAAAAAGTTGTAACTGTGTTGCTCTGGTGTCAAATGGTAACTGTGTAAATTGTTAATGCATTACCTTTAATTGACAATACTTATAGAAAGGCAGAGAAGATAGGTACACCACTTTATTTTATGTTATATTGCCATTCACTGAAATTCGAAAACAAACACACTTATGCAACACCAACACTAACATAATTTGAACAAAGACAACTCAAACCAAGGATGAAACATATGAACTCACTTCAGTGTAATTTATGGCGTACACGATGTAAAAACAATGTTATATTCAATGAATTGATATGTTGAGTAATTGTTACATAGGAGAAGCTATATTTACTTCCAGGGAAGTATTTACTCAAAGTTAACGAAACACTTCACCTCAGTAGATCAAGACGTTTACTTGCAAAAAATACCTTCTCTTATTGAACATGTGGCCCCAGATGCACATGCACCTGTACTCTGGACGTCTTGTTTACGGAACATTGATTGGTCCCGGGCGCGGTTGTATAGATAATAAAAACATGCATATTTTATTTTGTGCGTGTGTGATAATATATATTAAAAGTAAGAATCATGTTTATAAAACACTTCAATATAATGGCGGTAATATAAATAATTGTATGTAGGGGATTTTGAGGTGGCTGTAACATATATATATATTGTTTATAATGTGGACAAACCATGTGAGCGAATACATGAACGTATACCAGAAGATGGAAGTTCTGTTCATGCAGCACAGTATGCCATTTTACATGTTTACATGTAAAAATTATATTTAACAAAAAAGGTTCTAATCTATCTCCTTTTCGAGAAGCATATAAGACTTAAGATAATGTAGAAAGAATCGGACATAAATCAAATTATACACGCGAACCAGGATTATATTGACGGTAACTCGTTAATTTGTCTTAAATTCCCGAACACGGCAATAGTTTAAATTGGGCTTAAATATATAGGAATGATGTAACTCCACAAATACAATCAGGGCATAAATTCTTCCTTTTTTATCTACGAAAAGTGCTATAATGCCTACTCATGGTTGATGGTCGATTTAATTTGATATATAAGAGGACAATCCATACAAAACTAAATTAAACATAACAACGAATAAATATGTGGTTACCACCACAATGGCATACTGTTGGAAATTCAGGCAACACTAATAAGGAAATGTATTAGAATTAAGCAATGCATTTGCTTCCCAGAACAATTGATGCAAAATGAGGGACATATAGACATTAGCCTCCTGATTTTCTAAATTGCTTCCTTAGACGATGGATGTAAACGCTAGAAGTGACCCAATCGATGTCTGGTCTACAGCCCACATCAGGAAACTGTTTCAATCACATGTAAAATGTCTTGGCGTCCGATGTCACAATTCCGATATTGACTGTTATATATTTACTGTGTGGTAAATGTGCTGGCAGTGTGCAAGATTTTCTAAATGTTTAAAATTATACTTTTATTACATGTATAAAACACACTGAGCACGACTCAAATCAGCTATCTTTAGAATTATCAATTGAAATTAATTGTATAAATAACAATATACCAAGCAAAATCGTGTGGTATATATCTGTTATAGCATGACTGTAAATATTCTTTGTACATTTTTAACATTTCTGTATCGATGGAAGTGTCGATTACGTTATATATGTGTGCGCCGCTAGAGAAAGCCTAGAGGACAACGCTAATATTTTAATTTAGGAATCAATAAATCCGATTATGTAATGCAAACCATATGCCATTTTGATACATATTGTACTCACAGTTAACTTTTTGTAATACCAAGCAATATTTGTAGTCGGAATTTATTGTAAACAGTAAAATAAGCAATCAAATATTATTTTTCGTAATGCTGTACTAAAGTGAACTGAAATTTGCATAATAACCACAAAGTGGCCACTTAGAACTGAGGCTTCAGTTCAAAATGTAATAATAACCCATAACAATACAATAAAAAATCGATTCAAAATACCTGAGTTATAACACTATGCATGTAATATATTACGGGTTATAATGAAATTGTATCCGTACCAGGCCGTGATGGCGCAATTGTCGACCGTTGTTGCTTAAGTGTTGCTGCAAATATATGCAGAGCGCTTTCGAAACCTGATACCTCATGGCTTTTACACCATCACTTTAAACACTCGAGTGTTCGAAGTTTAGTTAAGTAATGTTTACTCGTCGTCAAAAAGCTATACAATTTGCATAACCCCATTACAAACTGTATAAATGTCCTTCGAAATCTTCATTTTGTCCAACAGTCGATTTGAAAACCGATCCACCATGAAGACCATCCTAGCCCTGGCAGAGTTCGTTGTGCTGCTGTTCGCAGGTACGTCAATTAGATTTAGATGTCAAATGTTAAAATTCGAGTGATTATAGGCTGATGATTTGTAATATTCAGATAGAACATTACACATGTTTGTTTTACTTTCAACTTTTTAATCAAAGTACATTGATAAAATACAAAACATACTGTTCGCGACATTTCCGTACAGAGTGTTTGGCAAAATACCTTTGAAACACGTAATAGTTATAAACTATGCATGTTATTTATTGGATGGCTCACCATGTTGTATACATTTGTTTAACCAGACTAACAATTTAACATTTAAGTTTTCTTAACCTGGTATTGACTTATTGTAATTATTTGCCGCAGTAGATTAAATTAACAGTTGCGCTGTAATGTATTGAAAAGCTTGAACAGACTGAATAAGGTGTGCTCTTGCACGCCCACGTTGGTGATTCTATCTTTAAGCGTTTTTTAAGTTGTACATAATGTTCAGTTGTTGCTTTATGTGTGATGCAATCTTTCGGCAATTGGATCTTTCGATTGCTTGTATTTATCGCCCCATTTTAATTAATGCTATAACAGTCCGTGCGTTTGTTCATGGTGGTTGTTGATATTAAAGGGTTTGCTGCTCTCTACAGAATTTCGTAATCGTTTATTAGAACACGTATTTGTAACTTGCCGTAAATATGGGAATTGCTGATGGAAACAATAATTTCACAGCTTAAAATAATGTTCAGGAGTTTCATTATTCCAATATGTACGATAATATATAATTTCATTATAGTTAAGTAAGAAAGATGCAGACTCTTTACGAGGCTTATGTTTAGTTACGTACATGTTACAGTAGTGATATTTTTTTACTTTTCATTGTTTTCTTTATAACTATTGCTTAAATGATCATTAAAAATGCGTTGCATATATAGACTATATGCAAGTATTAAGAATATGTGTGGTTGTTTGTATTTTAGTAAGCGGCGAGGAACACATGTGCATCTGCGGACAAGTCCTGGCCCCTGTGTGTGGTAGCGATGGTGTCTTGTACGACAACAAGTGCCTCATGGCATGCAAGTGAGTGACTGTGTTATCAGCGACTTACGAATAAAATATAACTGATGTTTGCAAAGGTTATTTCTGGTGATATTATTTGGCATTGTTCATGTTTAAATATATCATTGGCCAGAAAAATGCGTGCTCTCGGTATCAGACCAATGAGTGGGGATTTGTTGTGCTTGTTTGGGATTGCATGCATTGATCGTTGATTGTTTTATATATTGATGCATCTTTTTGAATTAATTGAAAATGTGATCACTATTACCCCACTGGTTTCTTTAATTATTCACATAAAATTTCGAATGGGATATGGTATAATAATTCCAATATTTTTTACGATGCGACTTTAATATGATTCGGTGAATTCATATGATAGACATTTAATGGATACAATACAATATCTTTGACGTTGAATGCATTATCACTTACATTATTGCTTCTTAAACTGTTGTATTGCACTTCCAATCAATGTTAATATAAAATTGCTTTGAAATTGAACGTTTTATATCGGTGACTCCAGTTTTATATTTATTTGTACTTAATGCGTGTTGCGTATATATATATATCAATTGGTGATATATTTACAATCAGTCACTCGAATTAAACAAGATTACTATACTTATATTTGTTTTTGATAAATAGGAAACTAAGTCCGTACTGAATACATATATGTTTATTTGCGAGGCTTAAATATCATCACTATCGTTTTCTCTATGTATTTGTCTTTATTTTGAAATTAACTACATCAAATGACAGAAAACATGATACACATCAAATGACCTACGTTAATCATAAAAATAATAAAATTATACATTGCATAATAGGTTTATCCCAACAATTCTCATATTTTGTATTTTATTTTTTTGAAAATGTATGCCTCATAAAGGGATAAAACACAGTTCAAATATTCAGAGTTTAACGGCCAGCTAAATCAGCGGACGTTTTACATTGTTAAAGGGGCTGTCCAACAGATTGGTAAATTGACAAAATTAAAAAAAGTTGTTTCATATTCGCAAATTTTCGCGTTTGTTATGATATTTTTGAGGAAATAGTAATACTGACCATTTACAATGCTCTTAAATATCCATTATATGCATCTTTTGACGATTTGAAAACCTCAAAATCATAAAGCGTCGTTCGACGCGAAACGATTGAATAATTAGGAAAGTTCTGTTACTGTCGCTATATTTTGTAAAACTACGAGGATTGCTTATATATGGTATAAAATACGGCTATCGTACATACTTGTCAGGATGGCCGACCGGTCTAATTGGTTTTTACTCCAGGACCCCGATGGTCACTGGTTCGAGCCCTGATGAGGTTTACTTTTTTTTCCCTTTTTAAATTGTATTCTTGTTTTTTAACTGCAGATTTTTAGGTCAAATGTTTGAATTTATCAATATAGAGCATTTAATGACATGCTTCAATACATGCCAAAATCTAGTGGACAGTCCCTTTAATAAGTTGCTATTGGAACTGGATGTGATCATTGTGTGTTTCAGGTACATCCACGCTAATGAGGATCAAGGTGCCTGTGGATCGAGCAGACTGAAACGACGTGAAGGTAAGTTCTGACACTCACACGGTGTTTATGCTGGATTTACACATTTTTATGTTATACATAATATTCATTTGTTGATTTATGTGTGTAGCAATGTTTTGACAATTTGCTAATACGATTGCTTGTATTAATCGTTATATTGTATATATGTGTATTACATTCTGTGTTTGTTTCATGTTTGTTGTTAACAACTGTTATCTGCAAATCTATAGAATTTCGAAATCGTTTATAATAACACGTATAGGCCATTTGTCACTTGCATTAAATTAGAAACTAGCTGATGATAACAAGAATGCCAGTACTTATAATGTTCAGGAGTTATGATATTTCTATAAGTACGAGAATATAACATTTATGTTTAAGTAACAGAAAGGTATAGACTCTTTACGAGGCTTGGTTGTCGTAACGTTCACATATCTTACAGTAATGCTTGATTTTTTTACTGTTATTTGTTTTATTTATTATATTTGCTTAGTAATCATTACAATACGTTGCAAATATATAAGTGGTTGTTTTCCTTTCAGTAAGTGGGGAGGAACACATGTGCATCTGTGGACAAGTCCTGGCCCCTGTATGTGGTAGCGATGGTGTCTGGTACGACAACAAGTGTCTGATGGCATGCAAGTGAGTGATGGTGTTATCAGTGACTTACGAATAAAACATTACTGATGTGTACATTTGTCCTTTGGTACACGTTCATGACATGCAAATGAGTGATAGTGCCATCCGAATACAGGTTATTTCTGGAACTGTTTGTTTGTATTGGTCATTATTTAAGTTATCATTCGCTAGTCAATGATTGCAAGGGATATTGGAACAATGAGTTAGGCTTGTGTTGTTCCTGTTGGTGTATGCAAGAATTGATCGTTTGATTTTTTTACTACATATTACACAAATTGGTGCGTCTTTTAAAATCAATTGCAAATTTGGTCAAAATTTATCCACTGGTTACTCAATTTATTCACATAAAAGTATAAAGAAGGGCAAGATATTGTACACTTATTCTTTCATTGTTCACGATTAACTTTTATAGTATTATGTGAATGTATTTGGAAGATAATACATAAATTAAATACAGTGTCTGTAACGTTGAATTCATAATTACGTATATTATTGCCCCTTAAACCATTGTATTGCACGTCCTTATCAATGTTAATTAAACTTCAATGCCTTTTAATGAACGTTTTCAATCGGTAACTAAAGTTTTATATGTACTTGTGTTTCATGCTTTTATCGTTTATTAATATCATGCTGTTATATATTTTCAGTCACTTAACCTGAACTAGATACATAAACATGTATTTATGTTAGATAAATAGAGAATAGCCGACGTTTAAAATTGCTGATATGTTGCTATAAGAACTTGATGTGATCCTTGTGTGTTTTAGGTACATCCACGCTAATGAGGATCAAGGAGCCTGCGGAGAGAACGCCGTCCTTCGCTCTGGCTGATTTACCTCCATCCCAACCCCACGCCGACCTACAAACAACGAACATTTTTTTTATATATATAATCATGTGTGCGCTTAAGTAATAAATCGAAAAGCATTAAGTCATCCTGTGTTTGTACAAAATGAAGGTCCCATAAAAGGCGACATTTGGTTTTCACATTGACATTGATTGAGTTTATTATACACATTAAAACCAAATTATGATAGGTGCAATTGAACAAATATGTTCTACATCAATTCATGCACTAATTTACGAAATTTCAAAATAATTTAATTTATAACACAAACGAATAACTAATTATTGGCTTAACAAAATTAAACAAAAAAGCAACGTACAATATGAATGCGCTGACTTTGATAATCGCTTCTGAAAGTGAAACCAAAAGCAACGTGGTCGTCAAAATAACATCTGGAAAATATGTGAGCTAATTAATTAAGAGGCAACATTCAAATATCTCTAAAGCATTGAAGTTTGCGATCGATTTAAATGATTAAACATTGTTAATTACCGATGAAGTATTTGAATTTCATGAGTTAATTTCGTACCTTGGTAATTATAAAAATATGCATCAGGCGAAAGAGGCGTTTTAAATTGCCGAGTAAAAATATATAGGAGAGTATGGAGTAAAGAAATGCTCACATATCGGTATTATGAAACTTCAGGTTGCTGTTCAAACTCATCTGTTTGCTAAACAAACATTACAATCCCGAGCTTAGTAAGCGCCTCTCCCTCAGCACGTATATGCAAGGGGAATCTAGTAACGTCCATATCCGACGTTTACGAGTGTATGTGTTTATAAACATTACGTTGGATGTAAACAGAATAACACGGTTTTGAGAAACAGCTGGCCACTTTAAATGCACTGACTGTTAATTAATTTCTAAGAACGAAATGCGTCTGTTTCAAGTTGAGTGCTTGCTTGTCCAACAGATGTTACCTTGAAAATCAAAAAAAAAACATTCAGTCTGGTAAATGCAAATGTTCTTTATTTGTTTACGATGTTTAATATAAATATAATTTACAAAAAAAATCATCCCGTTCAAAATTAATATTTATCCAATAGATTATATCGATACAAATCACTCAGTCAGGTAAATCCATATGTTCTAATATTGATGACGATTTAATAAAAAAACAAACAAAAAAAAAACAATATTAATCACGATCGAAAATACAATTCATTGATAAGATAAAAATCGACATTCTAACACATCATATATTTCCTATTATCACATGCTATACCTTGTTTCCCATGTAATATAACCATTATATATATTTTTATCTTACACACGTGTAATACAGCATTTTTAAGCGTTTTCATTGGCTACAGAATCAATAACTAACGAATCACATGGCTTTATTTTGGTGAAATGACGTCGTCAACATGAAATGACGTCACGATAGTAAACAACTTTTAGGTCTATCAGCATTTGTTTGGTCAATTAAGATGTATTTTATTTAGTTTAAAAGCATGTGATAAAAAAGATCTGACACTCGTTGTCATATCATACCATATTTTATTAAACTCGTCCAGGAAATTCGTTAGTAAGCTCGCCAAAGGCTCGCTTACTAACAAAATTTCTGAACTCGTTAAATAAAATATCGTATGATATGACAACTCATTTCAGATCCTATATTTATTACAATGAAACTTGTATAAAAAAGATAAAAACAGTACAGTCGATATTATGAGGACCTAACTTTCATGAACATTTTCTTCACATACTCATATACCAGCGGACTTAAATACCTTAAGGATATACGTTAAGTATGATGAAATATGAAAATATAATTATAGAACACATTCAAAAACTGTAACTCAGTTTCACAGTTCAAACAAGACAAAAACAGAGACGGATACATTATCCCATTATCGGAGATGCAAAAGGACATTCAGTCGTTATGTCCCAATGATCCGAGTAAATTGGTGTAATTTGATATGTCTGGTTCAGAGGTATTGGAATATGTGACCAGGCACATGTTTGATCGCTTGATAAAACAAATTGAATGGTAAGCCCCGATTCTGAATGGTCCTGTTTGTCATGTTGTCAATTTTGTTCGAAACACTGTCGGCTCAAGGAAAGGAGCTAAACTCGGATATATGTAACTTAGACACAAGAAATGGCAACAACTACTTTTTCATCGTGAGTAGTTGTCATTATTGGTACTCATATTTATTAACAGGGACTAAATGCTTGCTTTATGACTTTAAATCCCCAAAATGGTATCTATAAATGATGTACTGTATCGGTCGCGTTCAGGCTCCTAGCATATATGAGCAGTCTCTTGGAAATTCATGTGCATCGCCCCTGAATAGGCTAATCTGGGACGACAGTTTTTCGCTATTATGGAATATTTCGTTAACAGGATATTTTTCTTCTACACGAAAATCCAGTCAGTTCGAAAAGTGTCGTCCCTGATAAACCTGTGCGGACTACAAAGGCTAATCGGGGACAATACATAACATACATTAAGCCCGGTATTTCCAGTGACCGCCTATTATATTTAATACTGAAATAGACAACGATTGATGGAAGTGCTGCGTTTCTAGAATTTTGAACGTTATGGGCCCATTTATTGGCGTCTGAATATGTATCCTATCATGGGAATGGATATATATGATGCATGTACTCTGGCAAGTCTGGTGATGATGTACTGGCTGGAAACGCAAAATTATTTCTGATATTTGGTTTGTTGTTAACCAACGTATTTCTTTTATTTTATTTTTTGTCTTCATGTTTGTGTTAAGCATTGTATAAACGGTCACTGAAATCTGGTTTTTTTATTATTGAATATAAATTCGGTTTTTGAAACTTAAATTAAAAAAAAACATCGCTTATCCATAGACAAATTATATAATACTAAATAATAAAGACATCTCGTGTATTTGAATTAAAAAATACACAACGAAATGTATAAACAACAAAAGAAAAAAAGTAAAATGCCAGTACTTTTTTTAGTTTGTTCTATTGAGTTCATTTAAAGCCGGAACCGCAATAACATTTCTAGCACGGTGTAATGCAATTCATTAAATATATGTTTCCTGAAGAAAAAAAATCGGACTTTGGCTCATCAAGTTGCGCTAGATACTAGTTTGATTTGACAGTCATTTGCAATTACATCAACTTAAATGTCCAACAACACGAACTGGTCCGGTAAATGCTAGACACTATTTACCAAGAGAAGATACTTTAGAAAGAAGATATTTACCAAGAGAAAATGATTGCACGGCTATCTGATGACATCGGGAGACAAATAGAATTGTATTCACTCGGAACATATGGGCACTTTGTGATCATATGGCCTACATGCTGTATCTGACATAAATTGCATTTGTTTGGCGTGTATGACTAAACTAACCCAATTTCGAAATCTGAATCATTATTTAAAATATGTTGGAAGATAATTGTTATGAGTGATGCAATTAACATAAAACTATAATAATTATGTTCTGTTTGTCAATAAGCATAAACACGACTAGTTATGTTTATAGTTACTATTGCTGACAATTTCGCACATGTTCATCGGACGAACTAATGGCTGCACAAACACTCGAATATGGGCCAAAAGCTCAGATGTTCTTGTACTTGTGTACACCAATATGAGTGCTGACTAAGCGAAGACTACCCGCTCAGTACACCAATATGAGTGCTGACTACGCGAAGACTACCCTGTACACCAATATGAGTGCTGACTACGCGAAGACTACCCGCTCAGTACTTGTGTACACCAATATGAGTGCTGACCACGCGAAGACTACCCGCTCAGTACTTGTGTACACCAATATGAGTGCTGACTACGCGAAGTACACCAATATGAGTGCTGACTACGCGAAGACTACCCTGTACACCAATATTAGTGCTGACTACGCTAAGACTACCCTGTACACAAATATGAGTGCTGACTACGCGAAGACTACCCTGTACACCAATATGAGTGCTGACCACGCCAATATGAGTGCTGACTACGCGAAGACTACCCTGTACACCAATATGAGTGCTGACTACGCGAAGACTACCTTGTACACCAATATGAGTGCTGAATACGCGAAGACTACCCTGTACACCAATATGAGAGCTGACCACGCCAATATGAGTGCTGACTACGCGAAGACTACCCTGTACACCAATATGAGTGCTGACTACGCCAATATGAGTGCTGACTACGCGAAGACTACACGCTCAGTAAAGTACGATACGGTGCAACTTTCCGCTTTTTTGTGTGAATTCTCTAGTTTTTATCAAACATCGGAGATTCATCAAAACATAAAGTTGTACATCGTTTGAACACATTTTGTTTTGATGATATCGCTTTAAAATGTGTTTTTAATTGAAAAATCATAATTTTTTGTGAGATACAAAACAAAAATGCATCGTGTAGAAAATGATATATTATGATTAAGCTTTTGAAGAATTATATGTGCGTAATTTTCAAATTGAATATTGTACACACGTTTTTTCTTTGAGTACCTCGTCTGAACAGTTTTGTTTCCTATACAATGTTGTGAATATAGACACGAAATTATAATGCTATGATGAATAAATTTACTATTGTTGTTAGATTGCGAGGGTGCTTAATAGTAACGCCTATAACTTGATATTTCTTACTAATATATTTTCCAATATTAGCATGTCCATTATCAAAATCAATCGGTAAATTTGCATGTCATTAATTTACACAATTTCAACGATTTACTTATCTCTGTTTAAACTGACAACTGTACAAATTGATTTATATACTTAGTTTTTGACACAAATATGGTTACATGCTACACATCACGACGCACCAAAGTACTTCGGGTGCGAAATGGGCAATCACACGTAACCTACTCACCCTGGTTCGACAAACCACACGATACACCACGCTGACCCAAAATTGTATTACAAAGAAACAATTGATCATATGACGTTACACACGGGTTTCAAGAATCATGGACGTGCTAATTTATGCTGAGTTTTATAAAGATAAAAACGATGCAACATGCAGATGAACTTGTTTTTATCCATCACCAAATAACTGATATAAATAGTTTAAAAACAAACTGTTATCTGATGATAAAAAGTTTAATTCGTGCTATTTTATGTGTATCTTTTGTATTGTCAATCAATGACATTTCGGGGAGAAAATTCCGATATTGACCGCCGTTATTGATGAACAGATAACATGGTTTATCACGTTCCTTAAATCGAAAGGGCCGCGAAAATAAACGGGAACTCGCGACAACACGAATCTTTGTTTATTGATAGATTTTTGGTTTATACTAACTATTTTAGAATGTGCATGCATGTATTCCTGCATGTATGAAAAATAATGTGAAATCATTTGATGCTTGACATTAAACAGGTTAATTCATTTACAAAATATTATTTAATATAAGCATACACATATTAATTTTGTGAAATAAATAAGGCTTTATTAAGCCGCCTGTGGCATACTTACATATGAGGGTTACATTTTATTCAAATCTCAAGGCGAAATATCGCAAGCAAAAAGCATCAACTGACATACAATTTAGCGCACAATGCTGATCATCCCCATGAGGGTGCATACTGATGTTTATGTAAAATGTCTTATCTGACTGAAACGATATAAGTTATGTATATGCAATAAACATCCCGTTTCTTAGAAATGGATCTTTGAACGTGTTCACATAAATGAAATTTAACAATTAAGTTAAAATATAATGAGTGGGAAAAATACCATACCTAAATAAGTGCGGCAATGTATGTGTCATGTTTTACTTTAAGTGCTTTCTCATCACGTTTCGCATCTCAATGCTTAATGATATAAATAAAATACTTAATACTCGGTATGTGCCACATAGTATAGTATAAATATATATGTGTGCTTACAAACATGCACTGGTATTGAAAAATACGTTATTATTGGATTTGTCCAATGCTTTTCATTTTTATTGGGTTTTTATTATCAATTGTGATGATTGAACATACTCTCTCTGTTCATGAATATTAATTCTCTCATGATATAATTCACGTATGAGCTCAGATATGACACGAGAATAAACGTGGAACAAATATCTGTAAAAAGATTACCAAAGATAATATATTATTGCTATTTTCCCTGTAATACTTTAATATGTATAACCAGAATTTGTGAATGTGTCAAATTAGATTGTACAGGTGTAACAAAAGCTCGTTAACCCATATGTATTTAAGAACGTAATTATATCTAGAGTAAAGACCTCCACTATTTAAATGCGAGTACATATCGGCCTGTCTGTAGCTAAGTCATCGTCGCATTTACCAGCAAATATATATATCGGAATGCCTAAACTATGGCATCTTCGCATGGCGACTGCCAAATCAAAGATGTTTCATCGCATAAACATCTGTGTCAACTTATTTAACTCATGTTCCTGACATGACTGTATTGAATCAATTAAGAATAAAAACTAATGAGATATTTTACGTCTACTCTCAACAAAGTCCATTCCAGCTATATACACGATATTTATAAGACCATTTCTTGAATACGCCGTTTTAGTATGGGACAGTATAACTACACACGATGAGATACAACTTGCAAAGATTCAACACTAAGCAGCAAGGTTATTAAGTGGGGGGAAGGGGGGAGGGGTACGTTTAGCACCATTGCAGAATCTATAAAAATGAAATGGCTCTGGACCCTTTAAAATATGAGAACAAAACATAAATTGACCATCTTCTACACGATGTAGAATTCAGTATCACCCCCACATTTGTGAAAATATTTCTGACCATCTTCTACATGACGTATAATTCACTAGCACCCCCAAATATGTATGTACATATTTCTGCCATCTTCTACAACATGTATAATTCACTATCACCCCCTTTATTTGTAAACACATAGCTTTTCATTTAAATCACATCTTTTTTCACGATCCTTTTTACCTTCAACTATAAACTTATCGAAAACTTTACGGAATAGTAAGATCAGCTCCTTATCTACTGCTTTATAAGCAAATATATTTGTACGAGAAACAAATATTAGAAGGTCCATATTGTAAATGTTGCTAGATTGAAGATAAATACAACTGTTTTCACTTGACCAATTTATAATGAAATAAAATTGCTATCCTATTAGACAATATGTCCAGTTTCCAACCCATACGTTTGCAAATACTTCTTTTCGGTGTTACAAACGGATCATACGAATCAAATTCATTGATATTCAAGCATGTTCGGTTTGTCATCTCATTGTCTATCTCATGAACAGACCATAGTCGGCTAACGATGTTCCGTCCCCCAACATCTTAATGTCATATCGCAACTTCCATTATTCTAAAACTCTACAACTTTTATCTCTTTTTAACTACGTATTACAAAAGAATACTGATGACTATAAATGTTCTGCCATTTGTTTTCGCTTTCTATATTATTATATTACACTTTTTGTATTGTTACTTATATCATTTTGTCGCTCCTATACTAATCCCTTATACCTACTTATGTTTTATACTGCCTCTAGTTGTGACATGTCTATACAGTGCAGTTAAAGTTTAGTAGTTTACACCATATCAGCAGTAGTTTACACCATATCAGCAGTAGTTTACACCATATCAGCAGTAGTTTACACCATATCAGCAGCACTTCCAACTGTCAGAAGGGATACGTAGCATACGTCTCGAGTTTTTTTTCAATTCGGTCAAATTGTACTTTGACGTCCTAATGTTAAGCAATAAAGCAATGATCAACTGTTTGGCATATTTTGTCCAAAGTAGCATGTATGCTTGTATTGTATTACTTTCAATGTGTTTAAGAATAACTAAAAACATAGTGTTCAAACCAATAGACTAAATTAAAAAACATGCAATTAACATGGCGTCTATGTATTCCTTCATTTTACATGTGTATTGTTTTATATCCGTTTGAATTTGTTACACAATCTCGTCATTTGTATCACGATTATCCATTCTGTGATTACACAATCTCGTCATTTGTATCACCATTATCCATTCTGTGATTACACAATCTCGTCATTTGTATCACGATTATCCATTCTGTGATTACACAATCTCGTCATTTGTATCACGATTATTAATTCTGTGATACACAATCTCGTCATTTGTATCACGATTATCCATTCTGTAATTAGAGCCTTCACTTGGTCTTTATTTTACCTCACCTGACAGACAAATTAAATATAAATTTTACAACAATGAATGTATTTTTGTTGAAATAGATCCCTTCCAATCGCAATAAATAAAATAGAACGTTCTTTAAACTATTCGATCGAAGAGAAGTGCACTTTTTTATATGTGTCGTGTCCTGAGAAAACTGGGCATAATGCTTGTGCGTAAATTGTCATCCCAGATTATCCTGTGCAGACCACACAGGCTAATCAGGGACGACAATTTTCGCTTTTATGAAATTTTTCGTTTAAATGATGTCTCTTCTTAGCGAAAATCCAGCTTAGGCGGAAAGTGTCGTCCCGGATTAGCCTGTGCGGACTGCACAGGCTAATCTGGGATGACACTTTACGCACATGCATTTTGTCCAGTTTTCTCAGAACACGACACATATAAAAAAGTGCACTTCTCTTCGATCGAATAGTTTAAAGAACGTTCTATAAACTTTTACAAATAAAGATATTTCAGAAATGAGTTATGATTGTATTTGCTCGGGACAAAATAACACAATTATCGTTTATCCATTAATTCTGTTGTCTTTGTGACGATGTAATGACGTGATATTTGACCATAACTGACGTCGCTATTGCCGTTACTATAACATAAGTACTTGTGAAGGTTATTGTAATGATGATAATTACTTGCACGACGATCATCTTCATTATGATAATGCAAATGGTATATTGCCAGGACGGCGTCGGCGATGAGGTGGAGGATGAGCATTAGAACATTGATGCAGTGAAGTATTAAGACTTAGGTAATAACACAAACATGCACAACTATTGATGATTTTGATCGCACATTTTCGCCCACTTTGAATTAGGCTAAGGGTCTCCGGAAAGTTCTTATGCATTGCTGTGATAGTTATTTAGTTAAGTCTATGACTAATTGCATTTAGTTTTGTGTATAAAATTATGTTTATTAACAATAAAATTATAAAACCCTCATAAAAAGATTCCAAATGAACTATTTATATTTTTGTTGTATCCAATTTGTACACAAGGCTTAACATACTCCTCTGTGTCAGAAAATACTAATTTTAGCAGACATTAAACACTTAGATATTCTTACTTTCTTATTGTTCCGTTTTTGACGTGAATGACACAAACATAATCCTTCTAGACATTTATAAGTATTCCGATTTAACATTCATCAAGTACTTATTCCTTTTATTACATTTCGACAAACATCAACCTACATTACTTACTCCACAATAAATGAGTCCCCAGAGAGCAGATATGGAGTGATGGTCTGTGAAACGATATCGTGCAATGACGCCCCATACGTTTCACCTCACGATTTCGCCGGACTAGTAGATGTTCCATTATATTTGAGATAGTTTCCTCAAATCAGATTAATATCGGTTGATTTGTTATCCGGTTCTGTTTTTTTTTTCAAATGTATGTTCATTTTTTAACCTATTTCTTAGACGAACATTTATCTCAGATTATCTAAGACCACGTTTCTTTAATTGGAGAAACACTTTTGATGCAGTCTACATGTTTGTAATACTACTCAAAAATGCATTGTTCAGTGCACCAGTTTGGACCAACGCAATGCATGCATTTCTGGAATCAGTCGTTGCTAAAGTTTATGTCAGCATTAATTTTGTGGGAAAAACGGAAATTCCACAATAGTACACATAGTTAATACACGTGTTTACGCTTGACAAACACCATTGTAGAAAATACACAGGTTGTGTATTCTTTGTTTTCCGGATATTATCTTAATATATAAACATATCAAATAGAAATGTTATTATAACTTATAACAGAAGTATGGATTTCTTTTTAAGTATTTATTATACCTGTACTGTCGCATGTGTTGCAATATTTGAAAGCGCATTAATACCATCAGTTTATACCGGCATTACAAGACTAACTGTCTGATAGAGCACTTCCTTGATACTTATCAGAACTTGAATAAATATCAAAGACATGAAAAAAAAAATAACAACAGGTTGTGTTGGTATAGTATATACTATGTCTGAAATTTTGGACTACCGTTACATTTCTTCAAAATAAAGTATTTGTAATTCAGATTATGTGTCTAGCTTTTTTAACGAGTTATTCTTTCTGTAATACATACAAAGTGTGTCAATTATGCAGTAACTAAAATGATGCTCATGCATAGATTGCAACACAAAATGAACACAAAATAACAAATGACGGAAATAGTTGTATTCGATTTTTAACATATTAATACAATACTTAGTTTTTTCCATAAGAACACTTGTTTATGTTACAAGATAATATGATTAACTAAGTACATTTAAGGTGAACGGCGCAACGCCATTGTGTTTCCCATTTCATGTAGTTCTAATACAATCGAACAGACTCTGCAAGCATGATAATATTTGTCCCATAAGGGGCTGACCCATATTGAACCCATAATGGACTCATATCTGATCTACATATGGCCTGCCCATATGGTCATGCCTCGATGCAGCCAAAAGCACTGCTAGAACAAAACATATAACACATTGAAATGTTTTAATTGTGTAACAAAAAACAATTTTGTGTTGATGCTCGTCTGCAATCATCCAAACAAATGATATCGTTTAACGGTAATACAACACACATTAGCGTATATTGTATACCCAATTGTAGATAACATCCCATAAATGGTGCTCGAAAGTAAATTTGAATTTGACAACTTTCTGCGGCGCCAAAATGAAGAAAGAGCGGTAGTTTTACGCTTATCCAAACATGTCATTCTGCAAAATACATGCATGCACACAACGTTTGTAATGAACAGTTTTTATCATATTTTGTTTGACAGAATTTAGTTCTGTTTTGCACTCAAATCGCATAAACGCTTTATCATTTTTTTTATTTGTGTCAATTTGTGATACTGTGTTGGAAAATGGCGCCAGGACGAGTTATAAATATACTGCACTGTGCAAATAGAAAAGTATTTTTTCTAGATTATACGGCAATATGGGTTTCATCATTACAGTCTGAAACCACATGTTACTCTCAAGTTGCTCTGGAACCTCTAGATTTGTATGACAGCACGTGGTTGGAGCATAGTTTCTAATGCTGGATGTTTTTGCAACATTTTGTATTCAGACACATTTAACTGAAATTTACTAATCATAAATTCATGACAACATTTAAAATACATTGCTTAAATGGTGATAGTATTTTTCAACAATTATCAAACCTCATAATCTCCACCAGTTGAACAAATAAACAAACGTACTTGAATGGCAGTCCTTCCGCATGGTACAGTTGGAAATGTTGATTTTGTTTTAATTTATATTCCGGAAAACTCGCAACAAAAATGCATATTCAGCCCATATGTGACCCAGAAAAGACTCACACAGCCAATAAGGGCCACATAAAGACGCTCCAGATAGGTCCCACTTGATTCCCAGTTGGAGAACTTATATATCTTGCTTGCTGAAGAGGTCGAGCGTTGGGATTTCATTTGGTTGTTTCTACAAGGGGGTAGGTTAGATGTCACGTGAGAACTATTCCACTGCGTTGACGTTGACTGCGATTATTATTGGGAAATGAGTGAGGCAATGCTTAAAAACTGGCGATTTCGACGTCAGGCTTCCTTCGCAATGTGAGTGAGGCAATGCTTACAAACTGGCGATTTCGACGTCAGGCTTCCTCCGCAATGTGAGAACGTTATCGCATGTGTTAAATGTTGTATTTGCAACCGTTATTGCAAATGTTGATCACTATTGCCTTTTACTATTGTAACAAAATAATACTTGGCGTATGCTATAATGGGAACAATCATACTTCTTAGAACTCTTTATATTTACAACTTTGACACGCATATTTTAATGTTTTCGATATCTAATTTCGATAAACTGTTATACCCTCGGTATGCACTCACAAAGCAATTAGACACACATAATCAATCGGAGTTTGGACTTTGTGGGACACCATTTGCACTATGGATGAAGTGTATGAATTACAAAAGCATATTGGAAAAACACTTAACGATTTCCCTCCAGAAAAATAAAGTATTAATTATGCTTAGTTGACACAAGTGCTTAGTGTAAGGTTTGTCGTGACTTTAAACCGATTAAAACACGAATTAATTGCACTAACCGTGCCAATGCGTTGAAATCAGTTTTAATCATTTTATTGAAACTGAGCAAAACGGCTATTAAGTAAACACGCTTGCCTATTTATTATTTCGGTCGCTTAAAAACTTAATGAATTCAACATATACAACTAGAAATAATGACATGTAAAGCTGCGGATGCTCAACACAAGCGATGAATAAGTCATGAATAAATATATTGGCATTTGTTTTATAAACTTATCTATATAATGTGTTGATCTATTAAGCTATTGACCTCAACCTGAATAGTCGTGGACAAACCACGCTGTCGCTTTTTTTGGCTTAATGTCGCTAGAACTTAACTCATTACCCTTCTGTGGCGATTTTAAGCGCTGAATTTCGTAGTGACGTATGCCCATTTGGGTCTGAAATAATAATATTTACAAACAGATACTCATACCTGCACGCTTTAACATATTAATAGGACTTTTAGTAGAAACTGAAGACTCCTATAACGGCCATATTTGTTTCGTAAGTGGTATGTTAAAGTTTCATTAGTCTGCCGGGGAGGAAGATGACAAAATGTCAAGCCGTAGCGACATTAATCAGTGAAACACAGTGACCGATTCATCATGTATTAATGGATTGTATTACATTTAAACAAACATTGTCAAGGCTTATTTCGCAGCTTATTGCTCCCCTGCTAGACACTACATAGTGCCAGTCCGCACTAAAATCCTTACAATGACGTAAAGTAATTATCGCCTTATGACTTCCACAGACCAATAGTTTTTCTTTAAATCAGAGATGGTTTGCGGAATACAAAATCATACGTTTTGATGTATTGTCCGTCATTTTCACATTAAGTTTATGTTTCGAGAGAAACATGTAGCTCCTGATAAATTGCAGATAATTTCACAGATCTTTTCTGTTTCTCATGAAACATGAAATTGATTAATGTATAATTATGAATCCTGATCAAATGGTTCACACGACAACTAAGTATGTTTGTTTCCTTCATTTTGTTGTATTATTGTATCACAATGACACAGGTGTCGTCCTATACGGCCCATATTTTTAGTAGTACTGTGTTTTCCGTCGATTCGCTTGTCCCGAAGGATTGGTCGCCAGTATGGGACGAAGTGAGGAAGGTTATTGTTTGCCCAAAGTTCGTTTTAAACCTGATGAGAGTAAAACACGTTAATAAAATCCCAGAGTAATTTAATGAAGGCTCAGATTACTACGCCGAAACGACGATAGAGCTAAATTATGCAATTAAAGTGTTATAATACGTGTCTTCCATAAGCTGTCTCATGTTTGTGCCATTTAAATACACCAACACATAAAAAATATTGGTTGAACTCAACCAACAATGCTATGTTTATATATTCAACAAAATCTACACATCTTCAATGTGTAAGCAATTGATGAACGCTAAGTCGATATTAGTCTTTTTTCTCGGTTATGGTTATACAAAAAAACGACAAGTCGAAAGTCTTAGACTTGTAGCCGGTGTTTTGTTATTTGTACTTTTAACATTATGCTTACTAAGTTTATTGTCAAAGGGGGGAAGAGAGAGAGAGAGAGTAAATAAAACACTTGCACTTTGGAAAAACATTGACTTTTACAAGATATCGGTTTGTTTGCAGCAGAATGCAGATAAGACTGCAGGCTAAGAACGACAACTAGGTGATTCATTTTATTGTTAAACAAGTAACTTTTTTCAAGAATTCGGTTAAATATTATTAGTGTTTGTTATGAACATTCAACGTCAATAAAGAACTGCGTATCTCGGTACAGTTTGTCATTACAGAGTTACCCTTTTGAAAGTTTTTCAAACAGCTATTCGAAGATTTGATTCTATTTATAGTGCACATATAATATATATGTGGTTACACTCTCTTAATGTTAAATAAGGTGTATGTGCAACAATTGCAAACTACCAATATGATTTTTTCCCCAAATCAAATGGCATCACCACGTAATGAAAATGAATTGTAATCGGGTCGCGGCTGTCGCCCATATGCTTTACACATTAAACTTATTTCCGACCTTATCAGATAAATAGTCGTTTGAATTAAAAGTGCATTACCTGTGATCAATGCAAAGCTCGTAATACGGTATTAATGGTAAAGGTGGTAGACAGTTTAAAGTCTCTTAATACGGTATTAATGGTATAGGTGGTAGACAGTTTAAAGTCTCTTAATACGGTATTAATGGTAAAGGTGGTAGACAGTTTAAAGTCTTTAAATAAGACCTTGATCTATATTAAACCTTACTTGAGGTTTCATAAGGTTTTAGAAAATACAACAATATTTTACCGTTATCAATAAAAAAAGTAGGAAAAGAAAGTAGGGATTTTAATATATTGCGCAATAACATATACTTATTACAGTATTATGTTTACGGAATAACATAATAGGGTCGTAACGATATACATGTGTAAACTTACTTACAGATAACCTTTTTGGAAAAACCACCCACAAAACTACCGATTGTAGTTGAGGTATTATTGAATGACATTGCTGTTGTAGAACTGACAAAATATGAACAGCCTGATAGGCGACGAAAATGCCTACCATGGCGTAAAATCATTTTGGTAAATGACGATTATTTTGAATTTATTAAGGGTAAGAAAGGTAGAAGAATTATTACTCTGACTCCTTAAGTAATGTTTAAAATTAAATGAATTTTTTTGTTTTCTAAAAATGGCCAAATATATTCGTCATTTGTATCATCGATATTCGTATTAAAAGTCTGCTTTCTCCACACTTAATTAATACAACACGTACCATCGATGCCAATAATTTTTGTAGAAACCCGAATACATACAAAATAGTGTGCAACATTTCGCCTTTGGAATCGAGGAAATGCATACATACAGCACTGTTATTGTACTACATGTATTGTCGCACCTATACATATATATGAAAGGATATTTGATATTTCAAAATTCTAAAATCTATACTTCACATTAGTAAAATGCGGAAAAGCGTGAGCACTATTTTGTCCGCACTTTGCGAAATCATTTAAATATAAACTCGTAATTTGGTCTGGTAGGTTATCGGTTCATGGTTGTGCCCCTTTTCATCAATATTCAGGGTTTCTTCCATTTACACATGATGGTGAAATGATATTTGATGAATGTTTCCCCGTTGAACAAGCTGTGATAACCATTTGGTACGCTAATATTAGTGATAACTGCATAATCGATTTTCCGTAAAATGTCTGATTCGCTCTCTTATTTACATATTACTATACTTTGGGCAGTTCATGAAATGTTTTAATAAACTGTGGTTTCTTTTTGTTCGGTTCTTTCCTGTGTGCGATGCTTTATTTACGCAAAATGATATTTGTTTTATTCTGCAAATAGGGAAAATTACCATTCGAGATGCCTCTGTAACCAAGCTCATTTTGTTAACAACATGTCCATTTTAATAAATTGTGTGTCAATTAACCTCTGTGATGTGTTTTATTTAAAACCGTCATCAAATGCTCATAAATCAATGATTTGTCTTTGTTTCGATTCTGAAACAGATTCGCAGACGGACATAAATAAGAACAATATTAGGGTCACATTTTTGCACATATCATATGGCCCGTATTCACCCACCGATTAATAGACTTAGGAAAAACGAAGACATATAGACCAAAGAAGCAATCCTTCAGAATGTATATATTTACATGCCTGCAAATGTGTTTGTGTCATTACCGAAAAGTTATAAATGAAGCATTATATTTGATGCATGTCAAGTTAGACCAACATAAAAGCTCTTTTATTATAGCATCGCCGTTTTATGAGTATTCTGTATTCTAAATGATAAGTCTAAGAAATAGTTAGTAAAAATGGATTCCGGCGGGTTTTATTCCGTGTCGTTAACAAATGGAAGAATGTCGCTCGCAGTTTGAACCTGAATCGAATATTTCATGAGACAGCCATGTATTTATTTGTGCAAATAATTTAACTCAAACTTAATTAACGGACTATGCTAAAAAAATGTATATCCGATTGTGTGGATTGCTATGTTTAATATGGTTAAGATGTGGTTTTCGGTACATGCGCATCTCACAAGATGTTAAAACCATCCAAAATTTATAATAGCCTTTATCAAATCCGAGACAATTGTATTTCTTATTCATCAAAAATCTACCATAAGAAATATCAGTCAAACTTTGAAACGACTGAATGATTTTTTCATAATTGGAATTCAAATAAAAAATTGCTCTCGCTAGATCTAGATCTTCGGGCCACACATTAAATAGTGAAAATGAAGATGTTGCGCATAATTTGTTACTATACACATGTACGTTTATATTTATATCAATGTGTGATTGTGACAGGAGACTAAATTTTACTTTGACTGTAGGTATTTAAGATGGTTTACCTGTGCGTATGTCTTATCGCCTGTTCTTTTCTGTTATGTTTATTATGTGGCAATGTTTGCACTTTTGGTATATCATGTACGGCTTGATTATGTCATACACCATAATATTTGTGTTATGAAGTATTAAATCAGAGATTAAACGCTACCACGTTCACCTCTGGAATATGTCGATCGTAAAAAGAATTTGAATAAATACACGCAATAAAATGCGAAATGAAACCGAACAAACCTGGCCCATATCCACAAATTCGCCGTTTTTTATTAAAGCATAGCATAAGGCAAATCAGGCATTCTGTGGCAGATTATCAGTCTAAAGTATGGTTTACGGTGTTTATATTTTTTTTCGATATATTATTTTAATTAAAATTTAAAGTGCATGTACCTTACTTAGAATTTCATAATCAATCTTCATTATTGAAAAGACAATCTCTTGTATTCAATTAAGTAGAGTTTTTATTTGTTGTGTCATATGGGCAAGCATACAAGGATGCGCCCCTTTTCTAGAAAAAATAAAGTTGTGCAGGCATGAAACACTTCCATAATGATCTATTATGATTATGATTTTTAAAGTTTAAGCGTTTGCTCTTATTAAACTTTCGTGAAGGGAAATTTCTCATAAGTGACATTTGTAAGTATTCTAGTGACACATGCAGTACGAAATAATTCATTAAAACAGAGATATATTTCTGACGCCAGCATTTCAAGTCACGACTGTTCATGCATTTTATAACTAATGTATGTTTGATTCGATCTTGTAGCTGCAGATATATAACACATTATGCAACGAGAAAGCTTTCTGTAGGGAAAAATAGTGGGACATATATATAATAAACATTCAAGGTCCTTATAAAACAGTTGTTCAAACGAATGTTTAAAGGTGTTTTACAGTACGTGAGCCCAAACGCTGAATTCGCCATATGGAAAAATTGAATATCAAAGAAAAGAAACGATTTTGTTTAAATGAAAGTGAAACAAGATAAATATAAGTACTGTATATACGCATAAGACAGACAATATATTATTCCTCCCGCTTTCTTTCAAATATGTGTATGCATTGCAGAATCACAGTATATATATATCGCTTTTTAGTGTGTTTCTATATTTGACATTTGAGATTGATTCTCGTACGTTTCTTGGTATAATGTCCTTCTGTAAGTACTTATTTCGAAGTGAATCAATCTGTGGGGACAATATCGTTTCAAACGACCTGTCAATAGAATGTCAATCGTGACAATTTCCAAACAAAGTATATGTGGCAGGCCTGTAATTATAAATACATAAGCACAAAACGATGTTGTTAAACTCTAGTCTTTGTCTAACGTTTGAAAGTACAGTTATCTCTATGTTATTAATTGAGCACATTCCCTTGTATTTGATTATAGCTGAGTTAAGTGAGAGGTTTGGAATGCATGTAAACCCTCAATTCCTCGTAGTGACCATTGTTGCGATATGTCTTTGTGTTTTGTTTGTCTTCCGGTCGTGTATTTGTACTTGGTCACTTGCCTTAAACAAACGACCATTGGGAGGATACTAGAGCTTCTTTTCTGAAGATGTCTTTAAGGCTTCAATGTTCCTCGAGTATTATTTTATTCACGTAGTTAAGATGCGCAATAGCGTAATAAACTATTGACACCAACTAGTAGGTTTTATTATGTACGATACTGCTTAATCTGCTACAATGTTATATATTTATTTGCAACGTTCGAATTATTTTATTTCGTGCTTGTTCATAATTCTTTTCTTGCATTTCTACAGCCTAGTATTGTAATAATATGTTAATAATATTTTTATGAAAATGATAATAATTTATGGAAGTTCTTTCAACCACTTTATTGTTTGTTAACAAGTCTGGTAAGCCCATTTCATTATGTCTCTGTAAATAAACTGGGAGATTGTGTATTATGCCGTGATAATGTGGCCATAGGTCAATTACTTCTGTGTATAATTACTGACGCGGTACCGACACCGACTCGCAGACAACCATACATTGAAACTACATTGGAGCCATATGTGTCCACATTATGTTCTGTTTCTCTCGATAACAAAAGAATTTGACATAAAGATCCTGATCAAATGATTAACACGAAAACAAAGTATAGTGTATTTTCTGTAACTATCTGTATTATAGTATCACATCGACAAAAGAGTCGTCCTATACGGCCCCTATTGCAAGTGGTACAGTGTTATTCAGTGGCTGCGAATTTCCCGAAGGATTGGTTTAGCACGAAGTTAGGATGGTATTTGTGTTCCCAAAGTTCGTTATAGAAATGCTGAGAATAAACAAATTGATAAAATCATAGCGAGTAATTACATGATGACTCATTATACTACGTCGGATCTATTTATGTGCTCAATTATACAAATAAGGTGATATATGTGTATTCCATGTGCTCTGGCATGTTTGTGCCATTTAAATACGTCCGAAAATAAAACGGCTTGATAGAACTTAACCAACAAACTAATGGTTATATATTCCAAAAAGTATATATATCTTCAATACTTAAAGAGAGTATGCACGATTTTGACAAATATTTATGAATTTATATAAAATGTGTAAACAACTTATTATACGTATATTTCAATAAAAAATAATATTAAAGTTAAGAAGAACATGTGTTGAAAAATGCGGAATAAGCCAGATATTTAAATCTGAAATCGAAAATGTCTGTACAATCGAATTCGCCAGCTTGTATATCATACATGTACGATGTGAATCTAAATTTAGTTTTAGTGTAGATTTCTTCATACGACACAAAGACACAAGTTTGTTTCCTAACAAATACGAGTAAAAGTGTCGGCATCGGCTTTAACCAGCGCTAACTTGTCTTTGCTGCATTTTATGAAATTCGTATTCAATGTATAATTTTTCGTGCCTAATTTGTGTTATTGTAACACATGTTTATATATATATTTCAATTTAACACATATAAAAATCGTGCATACTCACTTTAAGCGGTTAATGGAAGCTTATGTCGATATAATTCGTGTTTCTCGGATAATATTACAAAAAGAAAATAAGTCTAAAAGATACCCATAATCATTTTTTTTCTGAACCAAGTTAGCAAACTTAGACTCGTAGCCGCTGTTTTGTGATTTTATGCTGACTTAGGTTTATTGTTAAGGGGAATGAGAGCCAATAGCACACTTGCCTAAAAGTAAAATATTGACTTAACGATTACCCAGTTCATTCATAAGATATCGATTTGTTTTCATCAGAAAGCAGATAATAGTGCGATACGACAACTATGTGATTCATTTCATTTTACACCAAGTTGTTTGCTCAATGGCTCGGTGAAATAGTGTACTTCTTCGTTGTGACAAATTCAAGGCCAATCAAAAAGTGCGTTTTGGGGTACAGATGGCCATCCAAGAGTTAGCTTTCCAACGTTTTCTAAACAATAATTGAACGGTTCGATTCTATACAGTGTGTGGATATTCTTTATTGGGGGTAAAATACTTTATAAGATATAAAATGTATATGGAATATGAATATCATTTACAGTTGGTGTTCGTTGGCGTAAACTTCCCCTTTCAATAAGACTGGTTTTCAAATAAACTGGCATAACCGCGTTACCTCTATGATCTGTAATCGTAATCGTGTCGCTTATATATTTATGAAAGATTTTACTTATTTCTGAGCTCATCAGTTTAATATTGACATTAAGGTGCATAAGCTGTGAGCATTACAAAGCTATGAATACTGAATTAATGTTATAGGTGGTTTACAGTCAAGCCTTGATCTATATAAAGCCTCTCTTGACCAACAATTGACAGTTTTATTAAGTTTTAAAAAGTGTTAAGAGTTGCATAAGGTTAAAGGAAGTACAACTTTTGTTTATATAAATTATGCTGTGTTCAAAAAACAATTCACAAGAAAGTTGGGATTGTAATATTTCACAATTACTTATACTTAGTACAGCATTATGTTTACAAACAAATAATGGGAATGAACCGATATGTTCTTACGTACCGGTAACTTGTTAAAAAACACGAAATTGCCGATTGCACTCTAGTATTTGTTGAATATCATTGATGATGTATAACTGACATAAATGTTGGCAGCATGGTCGAGGATGATAATGCTTGCAATGGCTAAAAGGCAGTATGACCCGCGTCATGCGAAAATTAGACTTATACCATATGCGGCAAGCGAAGCTCCAGACCAGCCTCCGCATCCGTAGAGGCTGGTCAGGAGATACCTTGTCCGATTATGAGACCACTAAGCTCTGCTTGACTGTATAGTGGTCGGGGTAGCTCTTAACCAGACTGCGCCGATGCAGCCTGGTCTCGAGCTAAGCTGACCCTTATGGAATAAGAACCATTTTTGTATGACGCGGCTCGTTTAGTAAATGATGATCTAGATTTAATTTACGGTAAGAAGAATAGACGGTTATAATGATTGTTACAGTTATTATGTTGATGATGACACAAAATATGTGTGACTTACCTACACATGCAGGTAAATGTAGCTAAACATTGTATACTAGTCAAGGTCTTACTTTTGGGACCACTATATTACTGTTTAAAAATTAAGTTATTAAATATTCGATAACCTTAAACGTTGCCCAATGTATATGCTTCATTTGGATTATAAACGTTTTAATCGAGTGTGCTTTCTACACTCTTAATTAATACATAACGTGCCATCAGCGACAATTAATTTTGTAGAACGCCGATAAATTAAAAAATATTTTGAACCTTCCTCTGCGGAATTGAATAAATGCATACATACAGTACTGCATATGTACTAAATGTATTGTCGAAAATATTACACTATGTTTTAAATTTCAAATAATAAAAGTATTACTTCACATTATATCTTTAAACCAAAAATCAGTGTAGAAATGGAAACGCGTGATCAATATTTTGTCCACATTTTGTGAAATCATGAATTAGAAACAATTACTTTTTTTTAAGATATCGGTTCGTGTATGTGCCCTTTTTCGCCCGTCTTATGGGTGTCTTAAGTTTACACATGATGGTGCAACGGCATTTGATGAACGTTACACCGTTGAACAAGCTGCGATATCCAATAGAAGCGCTAACATAAGTGATAGATGCATAATCGATTTCCCCTCAAGTGTAGGATTTGCTCTCTGATTTATATAATACCATATTTTTGGCAGTTATCAAAATCATAAAAAATAGTGTCGCTATTTTTCGGTTCTTTTCATTTTGGTGATTTGTTATTTTTACTTAGTAATATTTGTTTAATTCTGCAAATGGTGACAATAACCTTTCAAGACGCCTCTTGGAACCCTGTTCTTTTTGTTTACTCTAACATGTCTATTTAGTAATGTCGTCTTTCAATGAGCCTTTGATAGGTGTTTTATATTAAAATGTCATTGAATGCTCGTAAAGAAATCACTTTAATGTATATTTATTGAAGAAGCTGTCTTCATTCTATTCTGAAACAGAATCGTAGACATAAAAAAGGAATGACATGAGGGTCGGATTTTCTGCATTCACCCACCTAGTCATAGAATTAAGAATAACTAATAGACATAAACCCAATAAATAATTCTTCAGAGTTTGTATATATACCGGTACACGCCTCTTATGTTGCTTATATTTTTTCCAGAGTTTTATAAATAATTAAAGAATTAGAGGTGGTGCATGTCAAGTAAGATCCAACATTAAACTGCTTTTAGAGCAATCCCTTTTTAGGCCCATTCTGTACTCCCACTCGTTAGTCCAGCAAATGGTTTATGAATACGGGCGTTGTTGTATTTTATACCGTATCCAAAAACAAATGTGTCAATGGCGCATTATGGATGCGAATTAAAGATTTCGTATGGCACCCATGCATATATTCATACAACTTATTTAATTCAAACTTAATGACAGGACACTGCTTAATGTTTATCTCAGATTACGTACATAACTATGTGTTTGATATTGTTTATAGTATTTTGTATTCATGTACAAACCATGATGTTTTCAACATTAGAATTCCAATAAAATATAAAATTGCATTTATTAGATTGAGATCGTCAAGCCAAAAATTGAACAGTGAACGAACTTGGAAGGCAGTTAAATGTTATACAAGATTTGATAACGTGCACATCTGCATTAAGGTCTGAACGCAAATAAAGTATTCCACAGTATGTATTTAATTCGATCTTCACGTGCATCATCCTTAATAAACTGTCTGCTCTGTTCTATTCTGGTCTGCTCTGTTTTGTTTGTTATGTGTCAATGTTTGCGCTCTTTTTTTATAACATGTACGGCTTGATTATGTCATAAATCATAGTATTTGTGTAATGAAGTATTTACACAGAGAATAAACAGCTTTTCGAGCAAACACGTTCACCTAATGAAAATGCAATAAAAGGGGAAATAAAAGCGAATAAACCATACCCACAAATTCGCCATATTTGATTTCGCAACTGGGTCAAAATAGCGCCAATCAAGCATTTCTGTGGGGGTGTTTTAGTAAAAAGAATGCTTTTCAGTGCTGAGTATTTTTGTGTGAAATATAATCGTAATTTAAAAATCAAGTTGCATTTACCCTACAAAGAACTTCTTATGAAATCTGCATTCTTTCAAGAACAATTTCTTATATTCAATTAATTAGTGTTTCTCCATCTCTCACATGGGCAAGCCTACAAGCATGTGCGCCTTTTCCAGATGAAATGAATTTGTGCTGACATTGAATACTTCAATTATGCTCGTTCTTTGTTTTTAAAGCTTTGGCATTTTCTCATTTAAGACTTTCATGAAGAGAACATACTAGACGCCTCTCTTTGGAGACATTAGTAAGAATTGTAATGATCTATACATCAAGAGAAATAATTGCTTATATTACGTTTCAACAAACATCGTCGGGTTTAGCCCGCAGTTTATGACTCCAAAGAGAGCCGCTATACAGCGTCCGTTTGCACGAAGAACATGTGTAATAATACTTCACACATACCACCTGATAACTTCGCTTGACTTCTGGGTTTTCATGAAAACGGAGATTTCTTCTTACAGCATGCATTACACTTCAAGACTTGTCGTAATGCTTTGTATAACAAATGCATGTTTGATTTAATCATGTGGCTTTTGATATAAAGGAGATTATGTCACGTGGAAACATTTCTATGAAGGTAAAAAAGGCCGAGGTCCTTACAAAACAGATAAAACTGTTTAAAACAAACATTTAACGATTATTTACAGAACGTGAGCCTGCAAGCTGATTTTACCTCCTGGAAAAGATGAAGATAAAAAGTAATAGCCGATACACACAAACATATTTATGACCTCTAAGTGTACATAGATAAACACAAAACGCTGTTGGTAAACGCTAGTCTATGTCTAACTTTTGAAAGTACAGTTATTTCTATGTTATCAATGGAGCACCGACCCTAATAATTGATTATTGCTGAGTTAAGTGTGAGGTTTAACATTCACTTAAATTGATTTAACCCTCACTGCCTTTCATTGACACTCCCAAGGGAATCACCCCTGTTACATTATGTGTTTACGTTCTCATGCTGTCGTCATTTCGTGTATATGCAACTAGACACTCGCCTTAAATAAAATATTATTACGCCGAATGATGTAGAGTACATCGGAACCATCCGTCTGCGAAATTATGGAAAGGTATCAATCTCATACTCAAAAGGAAACTCATCTTGCAATATGTAACGTACAGTATAAAGAAACGTATTTTTAACTAATATGAACTGAACCATCAACTTGAAAGGACAGATAGAAAGAACGCCCGTCCGTCTGTTTGAGCTATACATGGCGTAATAATTCACAAATACTTTTGCGATTGAGATTTTTTTTTTTAATTTTATGAATGATTAAGATAAGAAAAGTTGCAAACATTTGCCTATAAAGATGATACAGGCCGATTGGCGAACAAACACGCGAATGAACACAAAACCGGATACTTGCATACTATTAAATACATTGAATGAATATGTACATCAATATCGGTGATAAAACATGAGATATAGTAACTACTTTGAGATTATGTTACAAAACAAACATTTCCCGCCGCATCAACGTGATACCTTATATGCTCTAAAATGTACTGCAAACACGTTTTTGCGCATGTGCATTTGCGTAATCACAACGCACGTTCCTCATGCGACAGCGATCACAATTGGAAAATAAACACATGTCGAGAACGTGACGTAAAGAAATTTCCCATTAAAAGTTGATTCGTTAATTATTTAATCTCACCATGTGGATAGTTACAAAATGTCAGTCAAACATTGCTGCCACTTATTAATGACATAGTGCTTTATTCTTAAGATTAAGTATGCTATTTAACTTAATAACACTTCTTGAAGTCCGATAGGTTCAATTTCCGGTTATAAGACATCATTTCGGGGTAAGGCCCATCCTTTGGCGATTCAATTTGCTTAGTTCCATGTTGCCCAAATGCTGTGTGATGTGCAAACACGTACATGATAAACGATACCGTTGAACAAACAGTTAACATATAGTATTATATATATGTATTTTTACCTGCAATGGAGTGCATTTTAACTCTTATTCGACACTATTTACATAATCGATGTCAACTCAAGCATTTTCAAGTCATCTGATCTGTTTTTTATAGAATGTCATATTTCATATCACAAGTGTTAAATATATAGAAATAGAAACACACGGAAGCCTCATGTGTACACAAATATTATCTTTATCCCATGTCCGAAAGAATTGGATAAATATTTAATAAAGAATTCGCTCCGAAAAACAAATCTCATGACAACACATAATGTTATGTCTCCTATTCAGATCGACGAAGTAAACCTTTTTATATCAGAATAAAGGGACTACTAGCAGTTTTTTTTAAATATGCCATTACAATTATTTAAATTAAAAGTTCAGTCATTGTAGAGAAACCACACTTTACAATGTATATCATGCCAAATATGAAACATAAGGGCGTTGCGGTTTCAGAGGAGAAACTTTTAAAAGTTCACTTGTCATATGTCTATCATAACCATTTGACCCTCAGGGCTTGACGACTTCCTAGCACTGGGACATAATTACATAATCTGTGTAGAATACAACTATGTTACATACCGTATACGAAACATGAAGGCTGTGCGGTTTCAGACGAGAAGATTTCAAACGTTCACTTGCTTTGAACTCAATAGAAAGTCTGTGACTCTAGGGCGTCGCTTCCTTTGGCAAAATTTGAACAATCTTTTTAAGTGAACACGATGAATGTTGTATGCCAAATAAAGACTCTTTGGGAATTTTGGAAATATTTTTAAGAGTAATTTTCCTATTTTAGTCTACATAAACCATATGAACCCCGGGATAAAGTAATTTTGCAATTAAAGTCTACATACAGCATTTGAACTCCCGCCTGTGGCCAGTTTTGAAAGCCAGGGGAACATATGAAACCAATAGCAGGTTTAAACATTGAAACGTGAAAGCTTTGAGCATCAGATGAGATATTTTAAGTTTTCGCCTTTTTATATCTGTTTCAACTCTGATGACATGCGTTTCCATGCAGCGGATCGAAACGATTTGAATAATATTTCAAAGGGATAATTCTTGTGAAGTTTCGTGAAAATCTGCAAGGACTCTTAGTACGAGATTTGTTTAAAATAAAATGTTAACGGACCAAGCTCACCATTTGCAAAATGTACTCAGTTAAGCTAAAATCTGACATTTAAAAAGAACCACCTCCGTATTTGGTATAAATAAGAATATATTTATTAAGATACACAATAGATAATTGTTGAAATATTATTATGTGGTTTGTACTTTCTATAACATTCGTACTGCTTGTACTTTTAAATGAACACTATATTGTACAGTTTGATACATGGAATTTTAACTCCGTAATTGGTATGTTTACACAACCAACTTAAATCAAAACGTTAATTTATAACGGAACAACTTAAACATGTCTAAACTTACGATTTAAAGCAGAAATACCCATTTAGTACAATATGTCCATAAAAGTTTTATACAAATCGTATACGACTCTATGAAAATCAATTCAATAACATCTTGTATATGCCGCCCTATTACATTAAACAGTGGACAGATTTTTCAAAAATCCAGCATTATTCGCGATGATTTGATTTTCAGTGATTTTGCATTAAATGTGTGTTCGTTTTAATGTCAACATATAATGAATAATGCTTATTGTCAGGTAATAGGCTGGGCCTTTTGACTTTAAGCAGTATCTCCATTCAGCCCTGTATGACAATAATTGTCAGACAATTGTCGGTAAATACATTTAAGTTAAAGCATAGTATATTACAATTACTGTATGGAACATTTTGCACTATCCTCATTGTTTTTATGTAGGCCCTGTGTCAACATAATGCAAATCAGTAATTGATATGGGAGTTTATTTAGTAAAATGTATGGTTTCTGTGCTGCGTTTTTTGTCTGAAATATATTTTTTAATTTAAATGAAATACCATGTATTTAACTTAGGATTTCATATGAAATATGCATTCTTTTTAAAATAATATCTAGAATACAAGTAATTTATGTTTCAACCATCGTGTCACATTGGCAGACATTAAAGCTTTCCAAATTAAACGAATTTGCGAAGACATTGAACACTTTCATTGTGATATGTCTTTGTTTTTAAAGCTTAAGCAATATCTCTTATAAGACGTTCGTGAAGAAATAAACGCCATTCATTGGTGACATTTGTAGGAATTCTGATCCATTCATCAAGAAATAATGGCTTTCATTACGTTTCTGCAAACGTCGTCAGGGCTTTATTCCACAGCTTATGACTCCCCAGAGACCCGCTATACAGCGTCCGTTTAAATGAACAACATGTGTAATAAACCATCCTACATGCCAACTTATTACTTTACTTGACCACTGGGCGTCAATTAAAACGGAGATTATAACATATGTGTGTTCGATTTCATCCTGTGACATTTAATATATCTCAGTGTATGTCACGTTACAGCTTTCTGTGAAGAAAAAAAGTCCTCGTGAAACCGTTGTTAAGAAAAGGTATAAAGACGCTTTAAAGTACGTGATCCCGAACGCTGATTTCCCCTCCTGGACAAAAAGAAAAGTTAAAGAAAAAAGAGTTGTGTTTAAAACAATGTGAAATACATGCTACTAATATCGTTTTATTGCGTAGGGAAAGAACACGTTCAATACAAGTTATAAGCCGATATGCACACAAAATGTGGTAGACATGTAATTGTAAATACATAAACACAAATTGCTGAATTCAGTGCACGGTTTGGCATGTATTTAAACTGGTTTAAACCCTAAATGTATGGCCGTGATCCCTATTGCAATATTCTTTTAGGTTTTGTGTTGCACTCCTGTCTTGTATATGAACTTGAAACTTGAAACTTGAAACTTTACAGAGTGCCATAGACACATCTCATAATGACATTCACACATTGCATTATAACATGAACACACTGGATAATGGTAAAGACACACACCAGAATGACACACACGTTAAATAATGACATACTAATATTGTTTATTAGTAACAAATTATGAATAACACAGACACATGACATAATTGCATAGACAAATCACATAATAACGAACATGCACAACAACATGGCTCATAGAGTGCATATTATATTGTGAAGGCATCACACAATGACATATGCATGCTACATTCTGACATGCATACCTAACATTATTATGAGAATGCATCATATGGCAGTTTTGGCGTTCCATAAAGATTTACTTTTATTATTACAACGTTCGTTTCTCCCATAAATTGTATTGTGTGTTCGACTCTTTTTTAATGAATAATTATATCTCCACCTTTATAATTTGTTTTGTATTCATAATGTGCAATGGACAAGTCACTTACACAAGTTCTGCAATTTTCTTTTATGTTATGTTTAATTGTGTTCTGTTCTGGTGTGTTTTGTTTTGTTCTATATTTGCAATAGTTAGCAAACAAGTTTAAACTGTTAATGGTGAATTCTTTTATTTCGTTCTTGTTTATTATTCTTTTCTTGCAATTCTACTGCCTAGAATTGTAATAATATGATAAAAATAATAATTATATGAACATGGTGACAGTTCATGATGGTTCATTGAACCCATTTTTTTGTTCACAAGTCAGGCACGCCCTTTTATTTTTTTTCTACCGCCAATAAACCTTTCGGAGATTGTTTAGTATGCCGTAATTATATGGTTATAAAGCAATCAATGCTGTTTATAATTACTGACGGGGTACCAACACCGACTCGCAGACAACCATACATTGTGATTAAATGGGAGTCACATGTGTCCACATTATGTTCTTTTGATAACAAAAGAAATGGACATAAAGAATACTGATCAAGTGGTTCACACGACAGCCAAGTAGTGTTTATTTCCTTCACCTTGATGTATGCCAGTATCACAATGACAAAAGGGTCGTCTTATATGGCCCCTATTGCCAATGGCACTGTGTTGTTCTGTGGCTACTATTTTCCCCGAAGGATTGGTCGCTAGTCTGTGACGAAGTGAGAACGGTACTTTTGTTCCCAATGTTCGTTTAAACCTGATGAGACTAAAAATCAAATTAATCTAATCTCAGAGAGTAATTACTGGATGGCTCATTCTATTACATCGGAACTAATTATACAAATAAGGTGTTATATTTGTATGTCTTCAATGTGCTCTGGGATAATTCCGCCATTTAAATACGCCAACACATAAAACGGCTTGATAGAACTCAACCAACATTTTTTTTTAAATATTCCACAAAATCTATACATCTTCAATATTCAAGAGGTTGATGAACGCTTTTGTCGGTATTAGTCGTGTTTCTCGGTTATTTATTAGAAAAAAAAAGAATATAAGTCTAAAAGATACCCATAATCATCATGTGTATGTTTCACGTTGTTTCTTCCGAAAACATTCAGCAAACGTAGACTCGTAGCCGATGTTGTATTGTTTGCTCATCCAACTTTTATGCTAACTCAAGCTTATAATAACACACTTTCTGAAAGTAAAATATTGACTTAACGATTGCCCATTTCATTCATATGATAACAGGTTACAACAGAAAGCAGATAATAGTGCGATACGACAATTATGTGATTCGTTTCATTGTTCACTAAGTTGCTTACTCAATAGCTCGGTGAAATAGTGTTCGTCTTCGTTGTTACAAATTCAAGGTAAAAGGACAACTGCTTATCGGGCTGCAGATGGTCATAACAGAGTTAGCCTTTTGACAACTTTGCAAACAATAATAGAGCAGTTCCATTATATACGTCGTGTGCATATTATACATATGTATATGGGAATTAAAAACTATATTTGGTATATAAGGTGTATCTGCAAAATTGATATAATCAACAGTTAGTGTTCGTGGCTTTAAAATCCCAAATCAAAAAGAATTTTGCTATAAACAAAAAATTGCTTTTCCGCGAAATCTGTATGTTCTGTAATCGTCTCGATTATATCTATTACAGATAAAACTTATTTCTTAACTTCTCATTTAAATATTCGTTTGACTTTACAGTTCATAACCTGTGAGCATTAAACGGCTATTAAAACGATAGTATTGGACTATTGGTGATAGACAGTCTAAAGCCTGTAATTAAGGTTTTGATCTGTGTTAAGTCTCACTTGACCGATAGAGTTTAATTAAGGTTTCACAGCTGCATAAGGTTTAAGACAGTACAACATTCTATTTGAATTCGGATGTTATCAATAAAGAAATGGTACTAGAAAGTAGCAATTGTAATATTGTGCACACTTATCTAAACTTCTTTCAGTATAATGTTTATGAAAATGATAAAGTGGTTGAACCAATATGTTCTTACTTACTACCCGTAAGTAAGAACATATTGGTTCAACCGCGAAATTGCTGATAATACTTAAGTAATTGTTGTATATCATGGTTGTTTTACAACTGAAAAAGTAAGCTGGTGGGTTGTCGATGATAATTCTTACAACGGCTTAAAGACAGTATGTTGAATGACGATGGTTGGGATTGTATTTACAGTAAGAAGGATAAACAGTAATTATTATTGTAACAGTTATTGTGTTGATGAAGGCGAACATATGTGTGACTTACCTTCACATGAGTTTAAGAACATAAAACGTATCTATACTTGTATTCTCGTCTTGATCTAACGTTAAGGACTACTGTAATACTGTTTAAATGACGTTATTAAATATACTCTAACGTAAACGTTGCCCAATTTAAACGTAATATGAATTATCGTTTTCATCAGCTAGGCGTTCTTTCTCCACACGTTACTTATACAACACGTGCCATCAGCGCCAAAAATTTGTTTAGAACGGCGATAAATTAGACATATTGTGGAACCTTCCTTTTCGGATTTGATGATATGCATACATACATTACTGCATTTGTACTACATGTATTGTCGGAAACATGACATAACATTTGATATTTCAAATGACTAAATTCTTACTTTGGTTTATAACTATACGCAAAACATCAGTGTAGAAATGGGAATGCGTCATCAATATTTTGCCCAGACTATGCAAAATCATTGTTTTAGAAACAATTAGTTATTTGAGGTAAGATATCGGTTCGTGAATGTGCCAATTTTCGCCTGTCTTATGGGTGTTTTCCATTAACACAAGATGGCGAAATGGCAATTGATGAATGTTACCCCGTCGACCAAGCTGCGATATCCAATTGTAGCGCTAATATTAGTGATAAATGCAGAATCGATTTCCCCTCAAGTGTACGATTTTCCATCTGATTTATATAATACTATTTGGGCAGTTATCAGAATGATTTATTAATTTAGTAAATCGGTTTAATAAACTATTTTTCTTCTTTTCGTTTTGGCGATGCTTTTATTTAAGTAGTAATAGTAGTTTAATTTTGAAAGCGGTAACAATAACCATTCAAGACGCCTGTTGGAAACCTATTCGTTTTGTTTACAACTCAAATACCCGTCTATTTAATAATGTTTTCTTTTAATAAACTTTTGATATGTATTTCATATTTAACCGTCATTAAAAGCACATGACGCATTCACTTTGGTTTATTGATTGTCTTGATTATATTCTGAAACAGATTCGCAGACATAAATGGGAATGACACCAGGGTCGCATTTCTGCACAGATCATTGAACGTATTCACCCACCCATTTATAGAATTAAGAATATTGAATATACATAAACAAAAGCACAGTTATCCTGAGTTTGCATTTACACGTATACATGACCCGATGTTGCTTATATCATTTCAAGAGTTTTCGAAATAATTATAAAAATAGAGGTGGTGCATGTCAGGTTTAACCAAGCATTAAAATGCTTGAGAGCAGTTCCGTGTTAGGAGTATTTTAAATTCCCACCCGTAAGTGTAGCAAATGTTTGGTGAATACAGGCGCTGTTGTATTTTTCCCGTGTCAAAAACACATTGAATTAATATCGCATTATGAATCCGAAAAAAATATTCCGTTAGAGAGCCATGTCTATCTTCATGCAAATTGTTGAAATAAATTAATTACATGACTATGCTTACTTCTCTTACACTTTCAAGGTATTTGATATGGTTATTTTATGTTTGGGACACATTTACGATCAACAAGATGTTGGCAACATAAGAATTCCAATAAAATATAAATTTGAATTTGCTAGATTAAGATCTTCAAGCCACAAATTGAACCCTTAACTTGGAAGGCAGTTATATGTTGTACAAAATTGTATAATACGTACTTGTGCGTTTTATTTGAACGGAAATAACAGTATTTGATTGTGAAACGTGACATTTCCTTAACAATATGCATTTAAGACGATGTCCATGTGCATCAGTCTTCATAAACTGTCTGTTCCGCTCTGCTCTGTTCTGTTCTGGTCTGTTTTGTTTGTTATGGGTCAATGTTTACGCTCTTCTAATATAATTTACGGCTTGATTATGTCATTCATCATAACATTTATGTTATGAAGTGTTTAAACAGAGAATAGACAGCTTATCGAGCAAACGCGTTCACCTATTGAAAATATCGGTCGCAAAAAGATTAAATCAATAGTCGCACTAAAAGGAGAAATAAAACCGAATAAACATTGACCACACACACACATTCGCCATTGTGTATTTAGCCACTGGGTCAACGCCAAGCGGGCATTGCTGTTTTAGTTTGTTTAGTACTAATGTTTGACTTTCTACGCTGTGTATTTTATGTGTAATATTATTTTCATTTACAAATCCAATATTCTTTACTTTAGATTTCATATGAAATCTGCATTATTGCAAAGAAAAGAAAAGTAAGGAATTCGTTTAAATGGACAAGATACATATAACTATTGCAGACACACAGAGGTCAGACAACGTCTGATGCCTCCCACTTTCCTTGAAATACATGTATGCTATGCAGAATCACAGTGTATAATGTGCTGTTATACAAAATATGTGATTGCTTTTCGTAGTTTTCTTGTCTTATGACCCCTTCTTCCAGTATTTTATTCAAAATGAATCAATACATATTTGCAAGCCATATCGTTTTATATCGTCAAAATGTCAAAAGAAAATGAATAATGACAGCACAATTTCCACGCAAAGTATCTCCGAAACACACTAATAAATGTGACAGACCTGTAATAATAATACACAAAACTGTTTACAGTTATGACTATGTTGTCAATGGAGCAGCTTCCTATGTAATTGTTTATTGCTGATTTCCGTGTGGGGGTTGGCATGCATATACACTGGTTTAAAATCTCAATGCCATTCGGTTAAACCGTTAAAAAGTGTTTTTATGTTTTGTGCTGTCGTTCTGTTGTGTATATAAAATTGGTCACTTGTCGTAAATAAAAGGCTATATGGAGTCGACGAGAGCTTCTCTCCTGTTGATGTTCTTTTAGGTTTCAATGTTCCTATGTTAATCTTTAATTCACGTAGTAAAGATACGAAATAGCTCAATGAATTATCGACACAATATGCAATGTATATGTAATAGAGTTCATTAATTACCGTACTGCAAATATATACTGACACTTCAAAGCAACACGTAGACACGTCAAATAAAAACGTACACAATATAACACAATGACATTGATACATCAAATAATGTCATAGACACATAACATAATTACATAAATACATCAGCTAATGACATATGCACATCACATAATGATATATACATATCAAATAATGGCATAGACACTTCACAGAGTGTCATAGACACAACTCACAAAGGCATGCATACATTGCATAATGACATAGACACAAAACAGAATGAATCACACGTCATAAAATTCGGTATAAAAATCATACATGACACAAACACATGACATAATGATATAGACAAATCAAATTATAAAGATCAAGCCAAATAACATGGTTCATAGAGTGCATAGTATAATGTGTAACATCAGAAACAACATATACATGCAAGTTGCAACATTATGAAATGCGCACTTAACATGATGATGAGAATCCGGAATTATGCAGTTTGTGTTAGGGTAGGGTTAGGGTTAGGGTTAGGTTCTATAAGCATGTACAATTTTATTGCAACGTGCGTTTTGACCATAAAAGTGTTAGACTTTCGAGGAACTATTATTTTTCCAGTTTTGATAATGTGTTTGGTATTGCCAATGTACATTGAAAAAGTCACTTACACAAGTTGAACTTTTCTGATATTTTCTGCTTTGCTGTGTTCGGTTCTGATGTGTTTTGTTCTGTTCCATATTTTCAACAATAATCGAAAAAGCTTTAACTGTGACTTCTTTAATTTCGTTCTTGTTTCTAATTATTTTCTATCCATGCTACAGCCTAGTTTTGTTATATCATGTCATAATATTTATATGAAAATGGTGACAATTCATGGCGATTCTGTGGAACCCCTTTATTCTTATTTACAAGTGTGACACGCCCATTTATTATGTTGAATGCCATGTGTTTAGTATGCCGTGAGTATGAGTTCATAAATCAATCACTTTTGTTTATAATAATTGCCGCAGTACCGGAACGGACTCGCAGACAGCCATAAATTGGAACTACATGGGAGTGACATTTGTCTACATTCTGTTCCGTTTCTTTCAAAATAAAAAAGAAATGGACATTAAGAAATCTGATCAAACGGTTTACACGACAACCAAGGGAAGCGTTTGTTTTCTTCAACTTGATTTATTACAGTATCACAATGACAAAAGAGTCTTCCTGTAAGGCTCCTATTGCCAGTGGTACTGTGTTGTTCCGTGGCTGCGATTGTCCTGATGTATTGGTCGCGAGTCTACGACGAAGTGAGAACGGTACTAGAGTTCCCAAAGTTCGTTTAAAACCTTATAAGACTGAAACAAATTAATAAAACTATATAGCTTATTTACATAATAGCTAATTATAATACCTCGGAACTTCATAAGTGCTCAATTATACTAATAGGTGTTAGATATGTCTTCCATGTGCTCTGGCATATTAGTGCCATTTAAAAACGCCAACACATAAACTCGCTCGATAGCACTAAACTAAAAATATAATGGTACTATATTCCACAAAATATATAAATCTTCAAGTTTACAGTTCTTATGTCGATATCAGTCTTTTTATTCGGTTATTCATTAGAAAAAGAATGCAAGTCTAGAAGATACCCAGAATCATCATATGCATGTTTCGCGATTATTTCTTCCAAATGCATTCACCAAACATTGACTCAAAGCCGGTGTATTGTTATCAGCTCTTTCAACTTATATGCTGACTGAAACTCATTGTAAACTGGGGGAAATTAAAGAAAGTGACACACTTGCTCAACGGAAAATATTGACTTAACGAATACCAATTTCATTTATAAGATTTCAGCAGAATCAGATAAAAGTGCGATCCGATTACTAGGTGATTCATTTCATTGTACAGCTTGGTCAATGGTTCGGCGAAACATTGCACGTTTTCGTTTTGACAAATTCAAGGTCTATGAAGAATTGCGTATCAGGGTAAAGATGGACATTGCAGAGTAAGCCTTTTGAAAGTTTTTCAAACAGTAATTGATCAATTCCATTATATCGATTGTGCGAATATTTTATATGGGGGTAAAAGACTAAAGGTGGTATATAATGTGCATCTGCAAATATATTTCATTTACAGTTGGTGTTAGTGGGCGTAAAATTCCAATACCAATGAGAGGTTTTGTTCCAAATAAAATGGCATTACCATGGTATCGCTAATATTTGAAACCGGTTCGATTATATACATTACAGATCGTACTTGTTTGTGAACTTATCAGTTAAATATTCGTTGGACTTTACAGTTCATAACCCGTGAGCGTTAAAAAGCTATTATGGTATTAGTGATAGACAGTCTGAAGTCTGCAATTAAGGCCTTTATCTATGTTAAGCCTCACTTGACCGACACTTGGCAGTTTTGTTTAGTTTCCACAGCTGCATAAGGTTTACGACAGTACAGCATCATTTTTTTAAATTCGGCCGTTGTCAATAAAAAAATGTTCTATAAAGTATCGAGTGTAATATAGTGCACACCTATCTAAACTTCTTTCGGTATTTTGTTTAGGAAAATGATAAAGGATATGAACCAATATGTTCTTATTTACCGGTAGACTTCACAGAAGAAAGAAAACACGAAATTGCTGATGGTAGTTAAGTAATTGTTTAATTTATAACTGCTGATTTACAACTGAAAAAAAGTAAGTTAGCTGTTGGGTTGACGATGATTATACTTACAATTGCTTAAAGGCAGTTTGTTAATGACGATTACTTACATTTTTTTAAAGGTAAGAAGGATAGACGGTTATTATGATTGTAACAATTATTGTGTTCATGCTGGCCAACAATATGTGTGACGTTTACCTACAAATGTGTTTAAGAAATTAAATGCAGATATATATTGTATTCTCGTCTAGGTCTAGCGCTAGGGACTACACAAATTACGTTATAAAATGTACTCGTACGTATATTGCCAAATAAATACTTCATTTGTATTATCGATCTGCGTTTAAAAATCAATTGTGCTTTCTTAACACGTCTTTACATGTACTGGCGAAAATAAGACAGAACATTTGATTTCAATTTGTTTTTTACTTCACATGTTAACTCTAAGCACAAAATCAGTGAAGAAATGTGAATGCATGATAAATGTTTTGTCCTCACTTTTCGAAAGAATTGTATTGGGAACAAATACTTTGATCTGTTAAGATATCTGGTTGTGCATATGTCCTTTGTCACCAGTCGTATGTGTGTCTGTCATTTACACATGTTGGTTTTATGACAATTGATGAACTTTACCCCATTGAACAAGCTGCGATTTCCAATAGTAGAGCTAAATGTGATAATGCATAATCGATCTCCTTCAAATGTATGATTTGCTCTCTGATCTACATGAAACCATATGTTTGCCGGTTATCAAAATATTTTGATAAACCATTGTTTCCTCTTGTGTTCTTTTCGATTTGGCGATGCTTTCGTTTTTACTAAGATTTTTTTTTAAATTATGCAAATGGTGAAAATTGCCATTCAAGACGCCTCATGAAACCCTTTTCTTTTTGTTTACAACTCAGACACGTCTATGTATTTGTGTTGTCTTTAAATAAAACTTTGGGGGTGTTTTATATTATGCCGTCATTAACAATCATAAAGCAATCGTTTAAGTTTATAGTTACTGACGACACTGTCTTGCTTCTTTTCTGATACAGATTCGCAGACATAACTGGGGATCACACGAGGGTCGCATTTCTTCATAGATCGTTGCCCGTATTCACACACCCATTCATATAATTAAAATAACGAATAGACATAAACCCACGAAACAGTTCTCCTGAGTTTGCATATAAACATGCCCCGATATTGCTTATATCATTTCCAGAGTTTTCGAAATTATAAAAAAGAGGTGGTGAATTTCAAGTTACACCGAACATTTAACTGCTTTACATAATTCCCATTTTAGGAGATTTCTGTTCTTACTTGTAAGTTTAGCAAATGGTTGGTGAATATGGGCGCTGTTGTGTTTTTCCCGTGTCAAAAAAATAAATTGAATTAATATCGCATTGTGAATCCGAGTAAAAGATTTCGTAAGACAGCCATGTATATCTCCATGCAACTTATTGAATTCAAACTTAATGAAAGGAATATGCTTATTTTTTGCTCAGAATTATGTACATTTCTAGGTGTTTGGTGTGTTTTATGCTAGGTTTGGGATACATTGACATCCCACAAGATGTTGACAACATTAGAATTTCATTTTAATATATAACTGCATTTGCTAGATTTAGATCTTCAAGCCACACATTTCCCAGGGAACTTGGAAGGCAGTTAGATGGTGAACAAGATTTGATAATATGCACTTGTGCGTTTTGTTTGAATGCTTATATAGTGACTGATTGTGACACGTGACATTACTTAAGCAGAACGTATTTAAGTCGATATTCATGTACATCAACCTTAACAAACTGTTTGCTCTTTTCGGTTCTGTTCTTCTCTGTGTTGTTTGTTATGTGTCCATGTTTGCGCTCCTGTTATATCATGTAGGGCTTGATTATGTCATAAATCATAACATTTGTTTAATTAAGTATTTAAACAGGGAATGAACAGCTTATCGAGAAAACGCGGTCACAAATTGAAAATGTCGGTCGCAAAAAGATTAAATCGATCCTCGCAATAAACGGAAAAATAAAACCGAATAAACCATACCCACAAATTCGCCTTATTTGATTTAGCCATTGGGTTAATAACGCCATTCAGGCATTGTTGTTTGGATGTTTTAGTAAAACGGATCGCTTACTGCGTTGAGTATTGTGTCTGATGTATTATTTTATTTTAAAACTCGAATTGCATTAACCTTACAAAGTACGTCATATGAAATCTGCATTCTTTCACAAACAATTTCTTGTATTCAATTAATTAGTGTTTCTCAATTGCGTCACATTGGCAAGCATACAAAAATGCATGGACTTTCCAGATGAAACGAATTTGTACTGGCATTAAACACTTCCATTATGCTCGTTCTTTGTTTTTAAAGTTTAGGCATTTCCTCAAATAAGACTTTCGTGAAGAGAAAGTGTAGATGCCTCTCTTTGGAGACATAGGGAGAATTCGAATGACCTATACATCAAGAGAAATAATGGCTTTTATTACGTTTCAACAAACATCGTCTGGGTTTAGCCCGCAGTTTATGACTCCCCAGAGAGCCGCTTTTGCACCAACAACATGTTTAATTATACTCCACACATACCACCTGTTTACTTCACTTGACTTCTGGGTTTTCATTAAAACGGAGATTTCTTTCTGAAGCAAGCATTACACTTCAAGACGCGTCGCCATGCGTTGTTTAACAAATGCATGTTTTTGATTTAATCATGCGGCTTCTGATATATAGGATATTATATCACGTGGCAGTATTTCTAGGAAGGTAAAAAGCTGAGGTCCTTACAAAACAGATACAACAGTTTAAAACAAAGGTTTAATGATTATTTTCAGAACGTGATTCTGAAAGCTGATTTTACCTCCTGATTATAAAATAAAGATTAAAGAAAAATAGGAAGTACAAAATATACATATAACTATTGCAGACATGCAGTAGTCAGACCCAGTATGATGCCACCCACATTCATATATATATATATATATATATATATATATATATATATATATATATGAA
>VMBQ01000103.1:0-76680 GCA_007657795.1 Dreissena rostriformis | reverse complement strand
AAGTACAGTTATTTCTATGTTATCAATGGAACACCTTCCCTTATAATTGATTATTGGTGAGTTAAGTGTGAGATTTGACATTCAATTAAATTGCTTTAACCCTCACTGCCTTTCATTGACATTCACTGAACCATCGCAGTAGTATAAGAAGAGCCGATAGTAGTATTTGTCTTGTAGCAGACGTTAATAGCCAATTAACAAATCTCCCGTCAAACCTTGGAAGGACAGATAGAAAGAACGCCCGTCCGTCCGTCTGTTTTGAGCTATATGTGGCGTAATAATTCACAAATACTTTTGCGATTGAGTTGATTTATTTAATTAATGAATGATTAAGATAAGAAAAGTTGAAAACATTTGCCTATAAAGATAATACAGGCCGATGGGCGAACAAACACGCGGTGAACACAAAACCGGCTACGTGCATACTATTAAATCCATAAAATGAATATATACATCAATATCGGTGATAAAACATGAGATATAGTATCTAAATTGAGATTATGTTACAAAACAAACATTTCCCGCCGTATCGACGTGATACCGTATATGCTCAAATATTAACTGCAAACTCGTTTATGCACATGTGCATTTGCGTCATTACAACTCACGTTCCTCATGCGACAGCGCTCAATATTGGAAAATAAACACATGTCAAGCGCGTGACGTTCAGGAATTTTCCATTTAAAGTAACCGGTAGTTCGTTTGTTATTTAATCTCACCCTGCGGGTTTCGATCAAAGATTGCTGTCAATTATAACTGGCATAGTGCTGTATTTTTAAGATGATACCACTTCTTGAAGACCCTTTCCGCAGGTTATAAGACATCATTACGGGGTATAGCCAATCTTTTGGCGATTCAATTTGTGTATTTCCACGTTGCCAACATACTGTGTGGTGTGCAATCACATACGTGATAAACGATACCGTTGAACAAACATTTGACAAAAATAGTATTATTAATATATTTGTATACCTGCGATGATGATGGGAGTGCATTTTAACTCTTATTCGTCAATATTTACATTATCGATGTCACCTCAAGCATGTTTTAGTTATCTTATCTGTATTTTATAGAATGTCATATTTCATATCACAAGTGTTAAATAAATAGAAATAGAAACAAACGGGAGCCTCATTTGTACACAAATCTTATCTTTATCCCATGCCCGATAGAAATGGATCAATGTTCTATAAAGAATTCTATCCGAATAACAAATCAAAGGAAAACAAATAATGGTATGTCAATAAATGTTTTTCTGAAGCAATACTACAAATTACGCTGTCCTATTCAGATCGACGAAGTAAACCTTTTTATATCAGAATAAAGGGACTAATAGCAGTTCTTTTTTAAGTTTGTCATTAAAATTATTTAAAATAAAGTTCAGTCATTGTAGAGAAACCACACTTTACAATGTATGTCATGCTAAACATGAAACATAAGGGCATTGCGGTTTCAGAGGAGAAACTTTTAAAAGCTCACTTGCCCTATGTCTATTATAACCATTTGACCCTCAAGGCGTGGGGACTTCTAAGCACTGGGACATAATTACATAGTCTGTGTAGAATACAGCTATGTTACATACCGTATACAAAACATGAAGGCTGTGCGGTTTCAGACGAGAAGATTTCAAACGTTCACTTGCTATATAGTCAATAGAAAGTTTGTAACTCTAGGGTGTCTCTTCCTTAGGCAGTATTTGAACCATCTTTTTAAATGAACAATATGAATGTTTTATGCCAAAAACAGACTCTTTGGGGATTGCGGAAAAGTTGTAACAGTAATCTTGCTATTTAAGTCTGCATAAACCATTTGAACCCCGGGTAAAAGTAATTTTGCAATTAAAGTCTACATACAGCATATGAACTCCGTGGCGTGGACAGTTTTGAAAGCCAGGGGAAAATATTGAACAAACGTGGTATGAAAGCACTAGCAGGTTAAACAAAAATACAGCGTACAAGCGTTGAGTATCAGATGAGATTGTTTTTATTTGTTTGAAATAAAATATTAACGGAACAAACTCACCATTAGCAAATTGTACTCAGTTAAGCTTAAATCTAACATTAAAAAAGAACCACTTATTTTTTTATAAATAAGAATATATTTATTAAGATACACACTAAATAATTGTTGAAATATAAATGAGTGCTCTGTACTATCTATAACATCCGTACTGCTTGTACTTTTAAATTTCGCATGACACGCCGTCCAATGACTGTGAACAAAATTAATGTACAGAGTCATTTTAAAATCTAACAATGAATGACATAGTTATGGCCCGGACAAGATTATTTATGGGCATGTTTGACCTTTGAACTCAAAGTGTGACCTTGACATTGCAGATAACGACGTTATTCTTTCGCGCGACACATCGTCCAATGATGGTGAACAAATGTTTCAAATGATCTTAAAATCTGACAATGAACGACATAGTTATGGCCCGGGCAAGCTCATTTATGGCCATTTTTGACCTTTGAACTTAAAGTTTGACCTTGACGTTGCAAATATCGAAGTAATTCTTTGCGCGACACACACCGCCAATGATATTGAACAAATGTACCAAATGATTTTAAAATCTCACAATGAACGACATAGTTATGGCCCGGAGAAGTTAATTTATGGCCATTTTTGATATTTGAACTCAAGTGTGACCTTGACGTTGCATATATCGACGTAATTCTTTCGCGCGACACACCGTCCTATGATGGTGAACAAATGTGCCAAATAATTTTAAAATCTCACAATAAACGACAGAGTTATGGCCCGGACAAGCTCATTTATGGCCATTTTTGACCTTTGAACTCAAATTGTGACCATGACCTTGGAGATATCGACGTTATACTTTTGCATGACACACCGACCAATGATGGTAAAAAAAGTGCAAAATGATTTAAAAATCTCACAATGAACGACATAGTTATGGCCCGGACAAGCTCATTAATGGCCATATTTTTACCTTTGAACTCAAAGTGTGATATTGACCTTGGAGATATCGACGTAATTCTTTCGCATACCACACCGTCCAATGATGGTGAACAAATGTGCCAAATGATTTTAAAATCTCGCAATAAATGACATATTTATGGCCCGGACAAGCTCATTTATGGCCATTTTTTACCTAAAACTTTGAACTCAAAGTGTGACCTTGACCTTGGAGATATCGACGTACTTCTTTCGCATGATACACCGTCCAATGATGATGAACAAATGTACCAAGTCATTTTAAAATCTAACGATGAATGACATAGTAATGGTCCGGACAAACTTTCGATTTAAAACGCACTAAATGACCCCGTGACCTAGTTTTTGACCCGGCATTGCCCATATTCAAACTTGACCTAGACATCATCTAGATAAAACTTCTGACCAAGTTTGGTGAAGATAGGATGCAATTTCAAGACAGACAGACCGACAGACCAACAAAGTGACTCCTATATACCCCTACCAATGGTAATGGGGGTATAACAAAGGAACCAGAATTTCAAGTTCAGCTTCTGAAGCATGTTTTGCACCTGGTGGTCTTTCTAATAAGTGCCTTAATTTGTCCCATCTGGATTTTGTTTTTATTTATAGTAATTTTTAACATAATAATGGCCCCATGCTGGTTTGACTTATTATGGCAACTGCACATTTATGCTTATTGTAAAGTTGCAGTACAATCTGCAATCTACACAGTTTCAAAATCAATGTTGTTCAAAAATATATAATTTAACAAGCAACATAGTAACATGACTTTTAGTGATCAGTTACAGTAGATAAATCTTGTGTCATTAAAATTGTGTCTATAAACAAAGTTTATATGTGATTGATTTACTTAGCTTATGGATTTATTTAGCTTTTGTCAGCATATTTTTCTTAGAAAATATTAATCTTAATTAGAAACACAAGCTCTTAGGCTCATATGATAAATCTTATCATATATTTTGTTTAGATAATATATTTAGGAATGTTCATTAAGAGATCTTACTTTTGATGAGATTAATTTGAAGAACTAATTGCTAGAGATATCTGTGGATCATTATGAAGGAACTTAATAAGTGGATTATAGTGATCTTCGTTCAGATATGTTTTATCCTTAGATATTTCTTTGATATTCTTGTTTGTAATATTTTGGGATAATTTAGCCATTTGATTCCAGAGATTCATTTTACATAACATTACTTAGGCAAAACTACACTGGTAAGTCTCTAATAACACCACAACTACATCAGAAGTTCATTTAAAAGTACAAATTGCAACTTAATTACTGTCTCATGAATNTTTTAAAATTACTTTATTCCCAAATTGATGTCTTATTCCAACTTCATATAATACTGTTTTGAAATCTAGATAATAAACAATAGTACAGTCAACCATTTTATTTTAAATACTGGACAAGATTCTTAATAATGTGATGGTGACAAAATGATACAACATACCCTTGAGCATGTCATATCAAGCAGTGATCAGTTATTGATAGAGATAATTGATAAATCTGACTAATCAGCTGTGACAGAACAGAAATAGATGTCAACCACAATTTTCTGTTTGCAGGCGCAAAGTCAACTTTATAGCAGTGCTTCCGAGGAACAAATTAAACGACACCACATCATTCTAAAGGTGATCATAGTGCTATTGAATTCCAAAAATGTGAAGGTCATTTTTGGTGTTTCCTTACTGGTATTAATTTAAACATTAATCTATGAATAATAAGGATTATAAAAAATGTATTCCTATTTAATGCATGTTCTTGAATTGTTGATTTGCTGTTGTTCATTGGTCTTTCTTTCTTTGTGTTTGTGCTTTATTTATATCATCGCTATTTATCAAGATGACAAAAACACGGAGACAGCTCACATAATAAGGTGAGCAAATTCTTAAAAGTGATTCTAATGAATGATTTCTTGTAACAATATCTATCAAGCTGTGTGATTATGCAAGCCATTCTAATAAATTCATTCATCACAAGCCAGGGAATATATTCGGTGATACTTGCTGGTTTCTTACAAAATAAAAGCCATAAATCTGTGTATCATGGGGCCAAATGATGGCGAAAATTACAATTTAATAGTTATTTATGTTCTTTACATGTCATCTTGTTTTAATCATTGATTTTGTGTCTGTTTTTGTAGAAGATTTTGTTATAGAAAAACTTATGGCAAACTTCCACTTTGTTTGTCAGCAGTTGAAGTGGATTGAAGCCTTGTTAAATGATGCACACATAAGGACCAATCAAAAATACATAGCAGAAGCTTAGCGTGTACTGAATTATGTAAACTATCTTCATTTTCAACTTAGACTAGTGATATACGACAATTGTATAAGGACATTCAAATGTTATCCAAATTGTACTAATGCTCTTTAAGATAATGTTTAAAAAAAAACACAAGTGGAGTAAATGTTCAACCTAAAAAGCATTAACCTGGATTCTTGTTCTTTTAAATACTTTTTCCAATGTAGATCAGAATAGCAAAGAAATGGAGGATATTTATTGGATTGGGTGGAATACCGATTTTATTTCACGAGTGATCATAGAAAATAATATTTTCACGCGTGGCGCAGACACGAGTGAAAATATATTGTTTCTACGATCACGAGTGAATTAAAATCGATATTTCACCGAATCCCACACATTTTCTTTTTATTTTAAGCCTTTTTTCACCGTTTATTACATTGTAAAGAGTTTAACTAGAGAATTTCGCTGGAATTTAATGACGTCATTTCGTCAAAAAATGACGTCATTTCGCAGTAAAACAGTGAATAATATCGATATTCTTTACTGTTATTTTTCACTGTTTGACACAGTGAAATATCAGTTTTATTTCACTGATATTTCTCTATAAATCAACGGAAAGCATATAATATTTAAAACAAAATATGTTCTGATGTGCATAATAAATTATATTTCACAACTGTTGGTGTAAAATTATGTACTATATCACCAAATCCCAGCACAATGTTATGAGAACACTAAACCTTTAATTATTTAAAAAATATCACTTACACAATAATATTAAATATGAGAACTTTAAGAGTGAAACTATTGTATCTCATTCAGAAAGTTTTAAACAGATGCAACGGTTTCACGCTCAAGTCTGAAAATTGTATAAGCGCATTTAATTAAGCCAGAATTCTTATAGTTTAATACTTAATAAAGCCCAAATTCTTACTGTACAGTAAATTTAGTCTAATTTTTTACTGTACAGTATTAAAAAATTAAGCTTGAATATTTACTAAACAGTAAAGTAAATCTGAATTGTTACTGTACTGTAATTTAAGCCTTATATCTTACAATAAAAAAAATATTTAAAAAAAGATTTCCCTGTTACCCTACACTTATTCAAGTCCAAATTCTTACTGTACCGTTTATTAAGCACACATTCTTACCGTACAGTAAATTAAGGTTGAAATCTTACCGTTCAGTTAATTAAGTCGGAATTCTAAACGTACACTAAATTAAGTCGGAATTCTAACTGTACAGTAAATTAAGTGTGAATGCTGATCGTACATTTGTCAGTATTCACTCCATCTGTGACCTGCATGGTCAGGTTGTATGCCTTATTCTTCTCCTAGTCCAGGGGTCGAGCAACCATGAGAATTCCTTCGGTCTTACCAATGTAGAACTGATGATCAGGGTAACCATCTGAATAAGAAGCGGGGACCAAATTATAACTGCATGGTCAAATATTCAATATTCAGCAACCCAACTAAAGCTGCTAAGAAACTGCTCATGGCTTATACCTTGATTAACTGAGTGTGGTAGCAACACAAAATAACAATTTAACAAAAGGAATGGGTTTGGTCATTATAATTAATAAAGTGAATAACAAAAAAAAGGCCATAATTCTGCCAAAACTGGCTGCAGTCAAAATTCCGTGCTATAAGGTAATCCACAGATATAGGTTATTTACCGGTAACAGTAGAAGTTTGTGCAAAATCAGATCAAAAGTTAAGGAGGAAACAGGCTGATGGACAGACAAGTGCCATGCTAAATACATCCCTCATTACGAGGGCATAAATACCCATTAATTACAATGAAAAGTATGTTTTAAAATATCAAAATGAAACCATTTTTGAATGATCATAAATATCTGTGAAAATAATTATTATACTCAATAGACACAGACTTATAAATAGTGTTCTCAATGCAGTGGTTTGATCTCACGCAGTCAAAAAACAGCTAATGAAACTCATTGATAAAACATGCAGTTCATAGCGCAGTAAACACCTGTTGAGGGTTTGACAAACATGACCTTAAGGTAGGTGATTCATTCATATAAAACGCAACAACGCAAATTGAAGTTATTATTTTTAATCGGAGTCACATATGCACTTACTATGTATCAGCAAATTAGATACACAAATCTTAGCATAAACAGTTTCTTCACTGTTTGCTGGATCAGCACATACAATCATAATTATTGTCTTCTTAGCAAGGATTCATTTAGCTCGCTTTAAAGGTTCTCTATATGGTTTACTTGATCAGATCTATATTCTTTCCTTTGAACATTTCCAAAATCAATTTATCTTACAAATGAACGAAACCTGTCAAAAACTAAAAACTAAAATTGGCTATGAAGAATATGGAATGGATGAAATAGGTAAGAATTGCTATGCTATAAAGCATTTCATGCATTTGGAAATTTCCCTGCCCTATCATCAACTATTTAAATCATACATTAGTCTAGAAAAGGATAACCTAAAACATTGTTATTGTTTAAACATTCCAACATTGTTGTTCCATTAAGAAACTTGTCAAGAAAAATCATTTTGACACATTAGTTTTTTTGCAAAGATTGCAACCTTCATCATCAGGACTTTATGTAAAATTGTAAACGAATCTACAATTATCTTCATTGCCCTGACTCTTTCATCTATTTCTATGAGTTCTTGTTGTTTATCCGGTGATAAAACACACAATGAAAAGTGCCATTCGATTAACAGGGACACCAATACTCTGTAAATATGAGACTGTGTGCCATCTCCAATGACAGATAATGTCCCAGACTGGAAGATTAATATGACTTCATTATGAAAGTATCAAATACTAAACAACATGGCAAAGTGTCTAGACTGAAACCTCTACACGCAAAAGAGTTATCAAATTGCAAAGTAGTTTTTATATCAAATGAACAATTTGGTAGTTCCTATCAGTTACCTTGTAAAACGTATGAAACTTATTAAAAAATAAATAACAATAGAAGTTTAAAATAACAATGTGCATGATTTAAATAAAGATGCATAAACTGTGCAAAAACTTGAAAATATCTGTAAGAGTTATGCAGATTTATGGACCTTGATTAGCAATTTAAAATACAAATACGAGCCAAAGCGCCAACGTTCCCATTTATTTATAATGATAATGTATGTAAAAATGTAGATAGTTAAAATTTAATTTGAATATTTAAAAGCATAAAAAAGAAAAAAGTAAGTCAGCATCAAAATTGATGCTTCTTTTCAGCTGTCGGAACACTGATCAACTTCACAGTACCAGAAACCATTTAATAAATTGCATAAATAATAACTTCAACAAGAAAATAACACCAGTCAGTTACAGATTGTTTCTGCATATTGACTGACCCAACGGTCATCTTTATGATGACATTGCTAGAAACACTGGTCAAAAACTGCCGACTCTGCACTCGCAGAAGTGACACATGCTCTCGACACAGAGAGCCCAATATTCAGATGTTTGTATAATTGGTTTTGTTTTTTAACTTAATCATTTCCATTATTTCTACACCAAGAGAATGCATGTAAGAGCAATGTTCGATATAAGCTGTAAAACAAATCTATTTATAGGTATTTTCACATCTCGGATACTATCTAAACAGAAAAACCGCAATATTCAAAAGGGCACATCTGTTCATATTTGCAAAGTATTCAATTAAACAAATAAAATACAGCTAGTCAGCTGATATTTACAGTGAAAATTAAGCATGTGCACATTTTAATTTGAGATTGCAACAGGGCTCTATTTGCTGTGGATTGGAGTTTACTAACAACTGCCTTAGATACAAAGATGACTGGATTTTAGCAAGGTTATTTTGCTGTGACTTTTTAATAAATGTGTCTCAATCAGTAGCTCTGAAAACAGTTGCTGGTGGTTCATTTAAAGTGCCTAAAGGCAAAAAACAAAGCACTCCAAGAGACACCTATAATCTCCAGAGATGTTAATTTGAAGTGGTGACCTTGATTTAAAGTCGCCAGTGTAACTCACTCATGCTTTCAGCACTTTGTCCCAATGACCTAAATATTGTGGCAAGTTAGCTGAAAATCCTTCAATTGGTAAAAGAAATATGGACATGAAAATAGCGGCTAGAACGTTTGACCTTGAAATATGACCTAAACATTGAGCAGGCATTTCTGACTCGTGCCCTATGCACATCATCCCAGTGACCTTAACATTATAACAGAGTTTCATAAAAATCCTTTTGTGGTTACAAGAGATACAGACCAGACACAAATAGAGGCTCAAACGTTTTACATTGAAGAATAATATTTCAGACAAGTTTCAGGAAATTCCTTTCAAGAATATAGAATACATGGAGCTGATACCAAAATGGAAGCTAAAACCTTTGACCTCGAAAATACAACCTTGACCTTAAGCCGACATGACTGACTCATGCTTCTGCATATGTCTCAATGCTCTCAATGCAAGTTACATTATAATTCATCAACAGGTATATAAGATATGGAGCTGACACGAAAGTGTTGACTGACAACTGACTGATGAAGGGAATTCCTATAAAGTGATCGACTTACCCATGTTTAAATGCACCAAGAGTGTGTTAAAGGGGATTATAACATTTTCATAGCTATTTCAAATTTATATAAATTGTGTGTAAATACAAAATTAAGTACAGATTTTAATATTTTGTCTGTTCTGACTTGTCTGATAAATGTAAATACATAATATAATACAGAATAAGAAATATTTTAGACTTTTATTTTTATCAAAATACAGAGGTTTCAGCTAAGATGGGTGTCCAAATTACAATAGTCTTCCTTTTTTTTATTTTTGAATACGAGTTGGATACAGCACGTTTGCATAAACCATATCAGATAGCCATAATATTCCCTTTTTAGTGATGGTGAATAATTTAGAAACTTTTTGTAAGTTCGAGTTTTCTGTATAAAAATAGGGGTCAGTGGGTACAGGGGCTCTCGTAATGATAGTGGGTGGGGAATGTCAACAGGTTTTTCAGCTCTGTCTACAGTCCATGTATTCTGGGAGGAAAACACAGAAAGTGGTAGCATGTTTGTAGACCCTGAGAAAAAATACAACCCTTAAGACCCCGGTGCGTTACTGAGCTTTTTGTACTAAAAATTCACAGAAATGTTTACAGTTTGCATCCTTAAGCCAAGTCTCTCAAACGATTTATTTTTAGAAGCAATGCTAATCATGACAATAGGTTTTACTGTTTAAATCTGCATATAAAATGCAACACTATCAGATAATTAAAATTTGATTTTAATCTTTAGAGAGATAATAATGGCATTATAAATTGCAGTTTCTATATTCAGCTTTCATTTAAACACATGTTTATAATAGGCAAAACGAAGCTGGGAAATTAATCAAATTGTCGCCATTCTTTTGAAGAAAATTGAAAATTCCGAATTAGAGTACATAAAGTTGGAGTCCTTAACTAAAACAAAGTATGGTATTTGGCTTTGATGTTATTTCCATACCCACATTCTCATTGAAGAAAATGTTCAGCAGATGATAATAATGATAATTACATGGGTTAATGAACTTTAATCATTATGTTCTTCACACTATCTTAGAAATAACTGCCACAACAACCACACAGGGGCATCCCTGGCACATAACCAAGGCACATACACATTATATACTCTTTATTAACCCAGAAGGGCTAGGGAAGAAATGTTGGATATCTGAATGAAATACCACTTATATAAAAAGAGTCTCTAATTCTGTGGCACAGGGATTGCTAGTGAAGTTAGGGAGAGGCAGAGAAGACCTTCCAAGTAAAGATTTATAACAACTGTATGTCAAGTGCTGGTGATATTGGAAAGCCCCAGGAGAGCAACACCTATTGAAGCGTTTGTTTCATCAATCATTTGTGGTGTAATAATATGTCACTTTGTAGTAAAAAGTATCCACCAATAGCAGAGAAACAACTTACCGTGATTACTCTCAATTTTCGGACAACCCCGTTTTTAGAAAAATAATTATTTTTCATGACTCTAAATTTTCACCAAAAATTAATTAGAGCTTTGTCACACACGTGACGTATACCCCCACATGCTGCATTGACACAGAATAGTTTACATGCTGTCTTCACAAAACAAGAGAAGCTAATTTATGGCGATTTTTAAGAATTATTATGCCATTATCATTTATGGCCATTTTGACTTTTGAACTCTTGAATTCTGTCGCATGACACGCCGTCCATTGACTGTTAACAAAATTCATGTAATTTTAAAATCCCACAATGAATGACATAGTTATGGCCCGGACAAGATCATTTGTGGTTATTTTTTACCCTTTGAATTCAAAGTGAGACCTTGATCTTGGAGATATCGACGTAATTCTTTCGCATGACACACCTTTCAATGATTGTGAACAAAAATACAGAGTAATTTTAAAATCTCACAATGAATGACATAGTTATGGCCCGTACAAGATCATTTATAGCCTTTTTTGACCTTTGAACTCAACGTGTGACCTTGACGTTGCAGATATCGACGTAATTGTTTCGCATGACACACCGTCCAATGATTGTGAACAAATGTACCGAGTAATTGTATAATCTGTTTACCCGGCATGACCCATATTCAAACTTAACCTAGACATCGCCTAGATACAACTTCTCACCAAGTTTGGTGAAGATCGGATGAAATGTTCGGGACAGACCGACCCACAGACCGACCGAGAGACCGACCGACAAAGTGACTCCTATATAGCCCACATTACAAATGGTAATGGGGGTATAATTACTATAAATTTTTGTACAGTTTATTTTACAAGCCTTTTTTTATCAGAATTTTGCCCTGTTGCTCTTATCTGGTGATTATCTGTTTTTAACAACCAGATTATGGTCATAAAATCTGGCAGACGACTGCCTTAAGGATCATTACATTTGCGCTTTCGGGTACATAACTTTGTTTACCGGTGATAGACAATGGTTTCACCAAACAGCTTAAAGTGAAACGTATGTAAAAGTAATTTATACTAAGGCGTGGTATTTTACCAGCACGTTCTTTGAAACAATTTACGCTATGCACATTGCATACCCCGTATCCGATCGTCAATGCAATTTTAGGAGTGTCTCTAAATGTTTGTAAACATTATTTGATGTATGTCTTAATTTTTTCTTATTTTTAAGGTTCCGAAAACTTTGAGTTATTACAGTATATCATCACAATAACAAAAAAATCCTCTGCAATTTTGTTTTAAGGGAGGAAATAGGAGGCTAGGTTGTAAGGAAAGAGGTAACTTAATTGTATTCCTTTCTGCATGTTTACAGTCACATTATAATAATAATATATCAAATGCAACCTTAAGGCTTCAAGCAGTTAAACCCCCATTAATATCAGAATAGACAACTAGCAAATGAATATTGAGGGATGTCAGATAAAAGATGCATTGTTATGTTGTTTTATGCTCGATACCCCTCCAATACTGTGCATCTACAGTAATTTCTACACATTTTGTTCTCATTTTCCTAATAGCTTAAAATATTTGGGCTGCGCTCTGTGAAAACCGGGCTGAATGCACATGCATAAGACTCATGGGTACACTTTGTCAACGAAATTCAACTCACCAACAATGGAGTAGAAGAGTTCGTCCCGGTCCAGATATTGGGCCTGAATCAGGTCGATAAGATGGCCGACCCGGTCGCTCTCCATCACACGCTTCATGAGATACAGTGCGGAAAACTTGGGTGAATTTGGAGACTTCTTCAGTCGCTGCACTACCTCGATACGGACCTTCACAGTGGAGCGTTTGGGCTCGCTGGGACTCTTGTCAGAGTCGCGTACCTGGGAAACGCCCACAAACAGTTAGCAGGACTATCAACGGAATGTTATCTCATGCTTACAAAGAGATTACAAGATACTTTGCAGCACTTGCAAATGTTTAAAGTTATGAATGTAAGCATCTTTCTTGTAGATATTGATGGTGTTTGTATTTAGAACAATATGTCTGCAGGACATTATCTAATTTTATAGAAACTGAAGAGAATATTGTTTCCCGTTACTGCTTTTGATATATGGTTTATTCAATATACATTAGACATTACAGTCCATGAGTACATTTGATAACATATGGGGGCGCTCAGAGAAAGGAAATAGCAGCCATCTGGATGTAGTAGATATCAAAACCTGTAAAACATTTAGCATTATTTATCTGTATGTACTCATAATCCAAAGCTGTAAAACATTTATAACTATTTATCACTATGTACTCATAATGGAAAACCCGGAAAACATTTATTACTATTTGTGATTCTATTTGTGATTCACTATGTACTCACAACGAAGTGATGCACATCACCGAATGTAAGATCATTCGTAGCATAGATGACCCCATATTTCGGATCAATTGTGAAGATGTCAGAATCATCCTTCGCTCTTCGGATCTCAAACTCAAATTCGCCATTCAGTCCCTCGTCCCAGGCTAGGATCTGGAAGACAACAATGTCGTTGCCACGGTGAAGAGTTTCGGGCACCTGCAGGCGGTAGATACGCTGGTTGAAGGTTGGCTTGTTGTTGTTGTCGTCCTGGACTGTGACAAAGAGACAAGTCTCGTACTTGAGAGGTGGCTCTCCTTGGTCGGAAACTGTCACCTGGAAATACAGGAATATATTTTTTAAGGATATTCATCAGACTTACATGTTACTAATACACAGATTATTATTTGTCAGTTAATGCCTGAGAAGTATGTAAATTAACATAAACAGGAACACTTTTTTTACAGGTATTCAAGGTATCAGATAAATATCAAACAATAAACTCTTCATTAGCATTACTTTATGTAATAATACTTATAACCTGATGTAGCAATTAAGTTATTTTTGTCCAAATTAACAAAAATAGTCATGACATTTTTCCAAAGCAATTCAGCCACATGATGAAAATAATTTTTTCTTTCAGAAAATGTCAACCCAGAACCATTACAAATAAATGCAAACACCTTCTGAAACTGATAGCCTACCATTAAGATAAAAACACAAGCTTCCAAACAACAGGCCACTTGTGTTTGCACCATTTCCAAACTCCTAGGTGTCTATCTTTTATTGTCAAATTTAACAGCAAAATTTGTTTGAAGCCAAATGCATCTGTTGAAAGCTCATTTGATCATGTCCATTAACAATTCACAAATTAGCAGCACATACAAAACGGTAGACTTCAAAGTGGGAATGTGGGGATGCCCCACAGGTAAAACAACATAGTTGTGCTGAACTATAAATTTACCAAGAAACATTAAGGTTTATATTTTTGTTTAATATTTCCTTGAACATTTTTGTAGAAAAACTGTGGTTTTGTTTTGTTGATTTTGTGTGTTTTTATGGAATATTTTTATATAACTAGTCTTGATTGCTGGGCCAAGTGTGAGGTTGAGCACTCTATAACCGGTTTAAACCCCCAGTGCTTAGCATTGACCGTTCCAAAGCGGTGACCCCAGCTTTATTCTACTATGTGTATATGTGGTTTCGTTTTGTGCCGTACTGTACCGTTTTGGCAATTGGTTCCTTGCCATAAATAAAGGACCACGAAGGTGTGTATGATAGAAATGCAATACTGCTGCAGCTTCTGGAGTTTCACTTCTTTATATTGATAATTATTTTCCACTCAGATAGCTATTCTCATCACTACTTGTTCATCCAGGTGCTTTAAGAAGCCGGTTAGTTAGAACTCTACATCTGATTGTCATAATAAGCATTGTTTGTTGACATCCATTTGGTACCCAAACTTCACAACAGCATTCCTTCCCTTGCTGACAAACTTATGGGATGCTCAGGCTTGTGTGCACATGCAGAATAAATCATTTTTCATATGCATCTCAGAAATGCATACTCATAAATCTGCTGAATATTTCTGTGCAGTCTGCACATGCTAATCAGAGATGACACTTTCTGCCTCAACTGAATTTTGATTTCTTTAAACTAAAACAGCGGACAGCACAGGCTAAGCTAGGATGACCCTGAATGCACATGCATTAAGCCAATTGTTCCACAAATGCGGTGCATATGCCAACATTGCAGACATATTTTAATTTTGTAATCTTTTTGGTGGGGGCATTAACTGAGAAAAACTGTTTTTTTCTTAACATTTCGCTTTGAGTGTGTCTGATGTTGCATTATGCTTTCAGAATATAGCTCAATATATGCATTAAGAACAAAATGTTTATTTACCGTTATAACATACAATCAATACAATATTACATTGTTGTTTCCAAACAACATTAAAGCCCCATTAACACTCAAAATCAACGACAATTTTGTAAAATATTTCATTATTTTAATAAAGTTTACCAATAAACTATCAGTGTTCCTTATAGCAATAGTCAAAATTTCAACGCTAGATGTTGTGGTCTGGAAACATAGATTTAACAAGATACAAAATGCTCTTTTTTATTTTTTATGGCACAATATATTCAACACATGTTCATGTACCATATAATTGTTTGTGTGTTGTTTGAATAGATACCGTTGCAGGAAATTAAAAAAAAAAGGAATATATTGTGCCACAAAATAAAAAAACTACCAAGACGTAGAGTGTGTCTGATGTAACGATATGCTTTCAGAATAATGTTTAATACAAGCATCAATAACTAAATGTTTTTTTTTTTTTTTTTTTTTACTNTCACATATAATCAAAACAATATGACATTGTTTTCTCCAAACAACATCAATCAATCATTGTATCATTTCTAATAAGATATTTTTTACATAATTATACCTATGAACATTTTTTTTTTCTCAATACCATTTATAAAAAATAAATATAATTTATGCCCATCAAGTAGTCCTCATGCATGTAACAAGAATAATTAATTACACTAACGAGTTAAAACATTACAATACTGTAATGACAATCATCCGGACGGAAAAGTTGTGTAAAATGCAAAGTAGTGTGCAATTAATTAGCAATACATCTTAATGAGTATTGTCTTATTTTTGCACCAAAATGAAATCATGATATATTTGAAGAGCTGATAAATTACAACCAAAATAAAAAAAAATGTAATGATTCATAATAATATATCCATTATTGGATCTGTGTCATGCAAAAATGGGGCTTATGCAATATTCAGCATGCATGGCTCCATCCCAGCCTTCGCATCCATGCAGTCTGGTTAGGAGCTACACTGTCCACTATAGTCACACAAATTTTTGTGGTCTCATTAGTGGACAGGGTAGCTCTTGTCTCGAGTTTGCGGATGCGCAGGCCGGCTGGAGCTACCCTTGCCTCATATGACATAAGACCAATTTTTGCATGACCAGGTCATTTAACAGTGAAGCAATACAATACACGATACAAAATGATATATTTTTTTTGTGGTACAATATATTCAACACATTTTCATGTACCAATTTAGTGTCCGTGTATCGTATAAATAGATATTGCGGGAAATTAAAATGTCATATATTGTATCACACAAAAATTAAAAGAGCATTTTGTATCTTGTTAAATCTGTGTTACCAGACCACATCTAACTTTGATATTTTGGCTATTGCTATAAGGCACACTGATTTTTAATGGGGTAACTTTATTTTATGAAACATTTTATGAAATATTCGTTGATTTTGAGTGTTTTAAGGGCTTTAATGCTGGTGGTGTATGCATTCAAGTCAAGTTCTAAACTTTGATCCCCAGTGTACTCATTAGTCTATTATCCAAGTCATAAATCACAAAGTATTGGTTTAACCCATGAAGCAGACTTGACAGTGTTTCCTTGTCAGTACTAAGGTTTCATAGGAAGCCATCTTTTAACCACATAATTAAGCCCATTTTTATGTTAAGAGCAACATTTTTTTCCTTTAAAGAATTGAAAGAAAATCTTTGCTTTTGTCAGCTTCTTCAAAGTAAAAAAAACTATTATACTGCAGTATTCCCACAGAACAGTGTGATATTACATCAAAATCCTATCAAGTTGTGAGGGCTTGCTTGTTATATGAAAATCACCAACCATCATACAAATCTTCTCAAGATGTAAATGTCATTTGCCAACAGATTACCAACTATTTTCAGATCATTTGCAGATCGCTTTTGCCAGTAATATTGCAAGTAAGTTTGTTGTCTGAATTAAATTGATATCCCAGTCAACAGTGCAGAAATGAGGAACTATCAAATTTTGATGACATGCTCACTTGTACATGATGTGACAAAACATGTGACAAAACCACACATCAGTTTCTACAGCACCCTTGGGGCTCCACACAAGATTGACTGTTTCTGTACAATAAAAACAGATCAGTTCACCATAAATGTAGCAGAACAACTTTCTAGACATAACAGTCGATCCCAAATCAAATTTTCACACAATATGTGGAGAACCCAAGAAGCAATTTTCAAAGGAAAGAAAACTGTTGATGCTTTTATAACTTTCTTAGGAGTGTCATTACGCAATTATTTCCTTTCGTGGTTTTCAAAATGTGGTTCTGGGGAAAACACACACAAAACCTGAGCTGTGATTATTTTTCAGGAAAACATTGTTTTTGTGGTGTTTTTTTTTCTTCAAATAAATGCGCTTCTAGGTGCTTAGAATTTAAGCAGAAGAACTTCATAAATGACAAGGAAGTGATGAAAAACACAGAGCTATTTTCAGATGAGCTCACATGTTGTCAAATTACTCATTCTTTTTAATTAAAAAAGTGAGTGATTCTGCATATACAAAACATAGGTATGTTCAATTCTGAAATAATTTGAGAACAAAATGTGTCTGTTATCTAAATTCAGTTTCTGGTGTTTATGTTATTGTTGTTTTTGTTATTTTTATATAGACGTTTTAAACTATCTGCAGCATTTAGTAACACAAGGACATCAAAGAAGTTATAATTATAAATAGGTATAACTTCAAGTAAAATGAAGCTGTAATCTGAATTTGACACTGATTGATTAGATTTCTTAATATGGTCATTTTCTGATGGAACAGGTCAGCATTGCAGCCATTTTCAGGTCACTCCAACCTTCCTGACTGACCAATGGTCATTAAGACTCTCACATATGCAGGCCAGTGGCTTTGTCCATGGAGGTGAATAGTTCAGAGACATGGACATGCAAATGACATTGAGAAATGAACTGAATGTTAACACAGGCTTTTCCTAACAAGGATCTTTAACTGAACACCAAGTGCATCCACGCATAACCTGAAGGACATAATGAACATGACGTTTATCCGCCACGTATGAAAACAGACGTCAACTGCAACATGATAACAAATACATGTCTGCTTGACAAAAATGCGATAAAAATTTGAGGTTATTTTTAGATGTATTATTACACAAAACAAGAATGAACATTTCAAAGGAACAAGAAATAACAAACGCTGTTTCCTGTAATTAAATTTTTCAAGCAATTATTTCACAATTGCAAAACACAAACCAGAGAGAATGCAATATTTCATGTTGCAAGAACATGTCACTGTGAATCAAACATTTTGCAACATGGAATTGTATGTGTAAAGCATTTAATAGAATGCAGTAATGGTTGTGTATTTATACAATATCAAATTATATGAATTTTGTATCTTGCATGATTTATAAAAGGATGCAATTGCTGATGATGATTCATCTCCACAATCATTAGAATGTTAAGAAAACTGTAGCACTGACATTCAAAGAAAATAATCTCAGATTTTTTTTACTTACATTGGCCTGCAAACTGTTTCAGCAATTAATTTTCCATGGCTGCAGAAACACTTCTGCCAATAATTGTCAAATAAATTATCTGCAGCAAAAATAATTATCTTTGTAGTAGCTCTAATTGATAAATGTCTGTGATGTTGCAATTAAAGACACTTATTTCAAGCTTTCCGAAACTAATGCACTTAGAAGCAACACAGTTGTTTTGCCAATTAATGTGATGCAGTTGCTAATTAAACTAAGTGCACAAAGATCATATCCATTATTTCTTTCTGGAAAATTGTTTTAACACAAGTCATATCATAATGCAAATTACATGTCATTATGTGTCACACATAAGACCCGCATCATACGAAAATGGGTCTTATGTAATATGGGGCCAGTCGCACAGTCTGCTATGAGGCTACCCTGTCCGCTATAAAGTAACAAAAGGTTTTCTGGTCTAAATAGCGTACTTGGTAGCTCCTGACCAGACTGCTCAGATGCCCAGGCTGGTCTGGAGCTACGCAGGCCGCACATGGCATAAGACCCATTGTGCAAATTACATGTCATTATGTGTAACCAACTGTTTTCGCAAAGGCAGATATACAAGGCTGATACTAGCTGATGCATGTAAAACAGCATTAAATCTTAATCGGCGCTTTATTAAAATAAAAGAAAACTTAACAGTAAAAGAATATTTAACTTATGGCAATCCTTAATTCATAGACTACAAGATGAAACAGTGAAAGTGTCACGTGTTCAGGGTTGGGGAACAGCACAATAGACAAGTGAAATCTCAGTCAATCCAGACCAATTGATTTTGCATACATCTAGACTGACATGGACACTTATGTCTGCAAATTAAATTAACATGATGACAGGTACAAAATGTAATATCTGTCTTCTATGCCATGATCCAGCAACTGTCAATGAATTTCATCTATAATCATGCAATTAATTATTTGTGTTGAGCTTGACAAGTCTAACAGGGAAAATGGCTAAGGTAAAACTGGTTGTGAATGGCAAAAAAATGCCATTAAATGTTATTTGTCTTAAATATGCAGCCAGAAATCTATTTCCCTTCTAAACATTCTATACAATTCATGATCTTGGAGGGAAAATAGTAATGGCTCAAAAGCAACTAAATGTCATGGCCTTTTTAAAATGAGATTACATAACGTGCTAAAAAGGCATTGTCATATATTCCATTGTAGGATTTTTAAAACTATGTTAAAAGTTATTAGTAATTCATTAGACATTTGTGTGGCAATTAGTTGTTCATCAAATTCAGTTCTTTTTAACCATAAAAACACTAAATGATGTTTTTAAAGGCTCATGAAAATTGTATGAAAATATTTCAGATTAAATCTGTATTAAGTAACACTCAAATCCCTAGAAGAGTGGATGTATGCTGTTAATAAAGTAGTAAGTCAAGTTTTAAGACCTAAACAACAAAAAGTTATTATATCACTTGAAAGATTAATTAAGCCTGGCACCACATACCTAGTACATCAAAACGCCCAAGATACATAAAAGCTTTCATATAAGACACGACCAAGATATGTCAACACCTGCTGGCACACAGCAAGATTTCAATAATGATTTTCAAGCAGAAGAATGTAAAAAACGCAAGAATCAAAATTGTTATTCATGGAGTTTTTGAGTCAAAACAACACAAAATCATCAACCCACACAGCAATGATTACAAGCACAAGCAAGGTGCCGATCAGTATTGCAAATTAGTTAGAAGCGCTGCCTGAAGGATATAAAGAGAAGTGGCTCTGTAATAAGCCATTGGACACCAAAATTGCCCTCTTAGATACTATATTGGATAACTGAAATGTTTTTGGAATATTTGACTGATGGAAGTAATCCGACAGCCATTTTACGATAACCTCTCTTGAGAGCCTCTTAGTTACTGGTTGAGCATTGTCAGACAGCAAGACGGCACTTTTTGATTTTTTTTCAGAAGACAAATTATAGACCAATATTCGTAGCATTAAGGGGCTAATACCTATCATTGGAAAATATTCTTAATACATTGATGGAATTGCTAAAAACACAAAAACACAATTTTGCATTCATTGTTCCAATAGAATCCGAATTCATGTCTACCAAACTATCCATAGAGTTTGGTTTTCTGGTTAAATATTACAATGCCAGAAACATGTCTTACTTTCTGAACTGGCAAAACTAACCCTATTAAAGAAACACAAACTTCCAAATTGCGCGCATGATGAAGCCATATACACGGTATTAGGGCTAGCTTCAATTATGCGTGCAATTTTATACTGGCATCATTATTCTCCCTATGGGTGAAAATTGCACTTTTATGGCATATAATTAGAGACCTCAGTTTAGAGTTATCTTTTCTGTTGAACTTTATTATGATGGAACAAAATCATTCTGTGCATCTGGGATATACAGTTTTGGGTTTGAGTGTTTAACTTATGTTCTGATTAAGAGCAGATATGACAGTTTCACACTCATGTCTAAAAATGGGTTCACATTCATGCGCTATTCTGTACAGCTGTATGACCTAGTGCACAGATTTTCAACTAATTAAATATAATCAGTATGTAAGCTATGACCCAATGCCATGCAAATTTAATACCTGTTTCATGTGTGAACCCAAAACTTAAAACACTTCATCCGCATTACAAGAAGATTTAAACCAATGTGCACTTGCTTTAACAAAACCACATGAACCTGTAATCAGGTTTTAATCACAGGTGGAAGTAACGTACCCTGTATAGTATATGGGCTCAGGAGACCAATATATTCAAATAAATATATAAAATCATGTTTAATGATAGAAAAATTGACAAAGAGCCATGAACAAAAAATCCCCACCCTCTGATATTAGAATGTATACATTCTAATACCAGAGGGTGGGGATTTTTGTGTCATGGCTCTTTGTCAATGTTTCTCTCGTTAAACATGATTTTATATATTTATTTAAATATATTGGGCTCTTGGGCCCATATACTATCCAGGGTACGTTACTTCCACCTGTGGTTTAAATATGTTCTTGACTTGTACAACACCATTTTCATTTCCTGCATGAATAAGATGTTTTCCCAAAGATTAAATAAAATTGTCTTTCTACATGTGCTGAATTAGTAATAACAGGATTTTAACAGGCATTTTTTTCTAATTCCCACAAAGACATGTACAGTATTCCATAAATATGAGGCAGGTTACACTCCACTCATTACATGCAGCCAACAGCTTCCAACAGCTGGTATCACCTGTAGGGTGTAGGACTTAATCAAACACAGGGCAGGATGGCTTTATTTACAAATCAAAACCTGCCTATGAATACATCAATGCTCAGATACATATTGAATGGCTACTAAAATATCTATGTGATATAACTTGATACAAAATATAATTAGATTCTGACAATTATCTATCTTTTAAAGTTTTATAGTCAAATATATATAACCAGTTGGTTATTTTAGGTTAAGATAAATTGCTTTTATTTCAACATAAAAATCTGGCTATTTATTCAAAGCAACAACTCTAAATTGTTCAAGAAACATTCTACGGCTATGTTATTACTTAATCAATGGTTTCAAATTACCAGCAAATATGGTTTGCAATCATCAAGATTTAAGCTATACCATGTTATGGAATTATATTATTTTATTGACAATATTTTGCAAAATTCACCCCAAAAAAGCATGCACACCAACATAACACATTTATCAGACTTTTATTTTTATTTCTAATTTAACCTCCGTACTTTTTCCCAATATGGTCTAAAAACAATGCCTGTGTATAAGCATACATGAAACTTGAAGCCTGTGCCTGTATGGGTTTCTTCTATCCCAATCAAAATCATGGCAGTTGTTGGCATATTTCGGAGCAAGTTTTTTCAGAGTTACTGACTCTTTATAACCCGCCCCACCCACCACAATAGCACACATGTCAATACCTGACAGCTGAGAACACTTTCTGGAATTAACAAACAAAAGCCAGAGCAAGAGGAATCAGTAAATGTTTCAGCACCAGATCTGCAGGACAATATTGACAGCCCAAATTGTGAAGACACCACCCCATAATTGAAACTTTGTATCTGTACCATCATTGGCATGCACTTTGAAAAAAAGTATTGACCATTAGGTCATGGGAGTTTAATGTGATTATGACAGATTTATGACCCTTGGTAATTTTTCAATTAAGTAAATAGAGTAAGTATGGGGTATGGTACATATGACAGGGTCATTGGGGCCCTGAACTGTTAGGAAAACAAATATGAAATGGTTGTCATTTATCCAACTCTCATTGTCCATCAGTCACAGTCATGGCTTGAATCAATAGCCAGTGCAGAATATTAACTGAATGAACAAACACATCATCCCTATAAATACACATAGACTATAACATAACCATATGTCAATAAAGACATCATCCCAATTAGTTGAAGGCGGACTGCAGGATATTTACAAAATAAATAAAGACATTCAATACAACCTTCCATAATAGCTCAACAGATATGCAAGTAAAGATATAAAAATCTCAAAAGTTTAAATGATGTAGGAGTCTGTTAATCTAGGTTACAAGGCTTAATCTTTAAACTGGAGATACAGCAATGGAACTTGTTTTCAGGCTATAATGTTGGGCCCACTGAGGCTTGTTTTAAGATCACCCAATGTATAGTTTGGCTTGTTTGCAAAGAGTCAATATGATTACCAGAATGTAACCAGTATGTTACCTTTAACATTTCTTTGAATAAAAGGGTATCTAGACTACACTGAGGCTTGTCTTCTGACTAGCTGCAATAGAGGTTTGTTTTCAGATTATCTGGGTTCAAATGAAGTTTGTTTTTAGACTTGGTGGGTAACAGTGAGCCTTTTTTCAGACTAAGTGGTTAAAACACTTAGGCTTGTTTTCACTATGTGGGTAACACTGGTGCTTGTTTTAAGACTATGTGGGTAACACTGAGGCTTGTTTTCAGACTATGTGGGTAACACTGAGGCTTGTTTTGAGACTAAGTGGGTAATCGTTATACTAAGGCTTGTTTTCAGACTATGTGGGTAACACTGGGGCTTGTTTTGAGACTATGTGGGTAACACTAAGGCTTGTTTTCAGACTATGTGGGTAACACTGGGGCTTGTTTTGAGACTAAGTGGGTAATCGTTATACTGAGGCTTGTTTTCAGACTATGTGGGTTACACTGAGGCATGTATTCAGACTATGTGGGTTACTCTGAGGCATGTTCTCAGACTATGTGGGTAACACTGAGGCTTGTTTTCAGACTATGTGGGTTACACTGAGGCATGATTTCAGACGATGTGGGTAACACCGAGGCTATTTTTTTCATATTGTCTCCAGTCTTAGTTTTAAATCATGTTTTAATTACATCACAACTTTTTTGCATTTGGTATTTTATTGATATAACAGAAAACTGTGAAGGACAATTGTTCAGTTACCACCAATACAGTATTAAGTAGTTGCATGTGACATAAGAACACTTTCATAAAAACAATTATTTAAATATTTTGTTACAACATTCATATAAGTATTTTTTGCACCTGAAAAGCATATTTTAACACACTGTTTCTCCTGAATAGCAAAAAATGAAAAGTGAGTACAGCCAATATTGCGAGATTTGTAACAAAACTGAATAATATTTTTGATGACTAAGAAAAATAAACGTTTAACCAAGTTAGTTTCAGCTCAATAATTAGGAAAAGCTAAGCAAATGTTGCTCAATATTTTGCAAACAAGTGAATTTGGCAGACAGGGCAGTTGAATCAACACAGGTTCACATTGTTTACTTCACCAGTTAGCCCCCTGGGTGAAAGCAGGGCTTTGTTCCTGTGTACTCACATGCATCATTCACTGGGCTTTAATATCATTATAAATGCTTTCTGTCTCCTCAAAGGTCACTGTATCAGAAGGCAAATAACACACAATTAACAGCAACCTGTCACAATCAATTTAACATGGTCACAAAAGCAATGACTAAACAGGTCTTCCGCTGACCAGTTAAAATCTTGTCAAGACAAGAAACACTGAAATGACAACCCCTAAAGAGTGACCCCCTAATTATGGGATCCCTAATGAATATAAATATCAGATTGGTCAACCTTGTTGTCTACTAATTATTTTGCCACAGACTGACCATTAACTCCTCTAATAACCATGTAAATGAGCGAACACAGAGGGGAGAACTTCTTTTTTGCAGATTAAGTTCTCCAGGGCAGGGAAATGGAAACAAAAATCAATGTGTGCAAATTCCTGTACATGAACAATTAAGCCACTACATTAATGACCTTATTAGTCCTGTCTGCTGTTTGTAAAACAGACCGAAGGCATTACAAGGTCATACAATGGAAAACACAAATGTAAAACAACCAACAACCCCCCTGACCAAAACCCACAACAAAAACTTGAAATATGTCACAAACACTGATGCCCCCACAACAAATGTTTGAACACAGCTAAATCCACTATATATATATATATATATATATATATATAACAGTAGACAAAAAGACAAAGGCCCTAATTCAGCCAAAACTGGTCCCAGTCAAAAAATCAAAGCGCTGAAGGCACTAAAGTTGTTCGCTATTGCATAATCTTAAACGCAACTTAGTTTTCAAAATTATGTTATAGCTTTTTATATCGCAAGTTTGAAATGAACACAACCCATTCAAATTTATAAAGAGTGTGTCTTAAAGCACAGGTCGAGATGTGGGTGCACTGTTTATCCTCATATTTATGTTATAGAGATAACTTAGACAAAATAACAACAATATTCTCTTTTTTTTCGCAATTGGTTTCTGCACTGGCAAGCATATTTAGAATTTTGGTTACCTTGCTAAAGAATAACAAGTCTAGAGTCATGTACATGTTGTGTTATGTGTATCTAATACTTGATTTATTTTCTGTAAATTATTTAGCAACAATTTTGCCGACATGACAGACTTTTAATGCATCATGTCTTTTTGTGAGCCGGAATTGAATCATTTCCTAGGCCTAATTGATCCACAACCAATTTGTATTCTATGTTAAATTGGATTGAGTGGTTTCAAGCTTTGAAAAAGCTAGTTGCCCTGCTTTTTAGCCCAACTGTAACCAACTTTTGAAATTGAGTTTCCTGGGCTTAAATCTACTGGCCCCAGGCTAACAGGCAACCACTAAACCTGTTAGTTAAACATGATGTAAGATCTGACAGTGTATTGAACTCAATCAATTTGCAAGTTTGAAGACATTAAAGGAATTGTTCATGTTTTGGTAAATTGACAAAATTAAACGATTTAATAATTTGGAGAGTTCTGTTGTAGGATTGCTTATATAAAGTATAAAATACATCTCTCATTGTATGAGCACGGATGGCCGAGTGGTCTAAACGATAGACTTTTATTCCAGGGGTCAGTTGTTCGAGCCCAGTTTAGGGTAACTTTTTTTGTTTCTTTTATTTTATTCTTGTTTTTTTTTAATGGAGCTTTTAAGATTCAATGTTTACATTTATCAATTTAAGCATTTAATTACAAACTGAGAAAAAGTCCCTTTAAGATGTTTACTAAAACATGCCACAAGGTAAAAATTTAGAACTCATTGGTTGTTTATTTGATTTAAAAGTGATTTTGTTAATTTGCCTTGTCTGCGAGGTAACTTTGAAGTTATTATCACTTTTATCTCTCTTTTTTTCAAATCATTAATAGAAAAGATAATTTAAGCTTCATTTTGGGAAAACAGGGCTTAATGCATTTGCATAAATTGTCATCCCAGTACCAGAGACTCTCTTTAAACGAAAAACACCATAAAAGCAGAAAGTGTCGTCCTTGATTAGCTTGTGTGCACAGCACAGGCTAATCATTATGCATTAAGCCCCGTTTTCCCTGAAAGCATCCAATAGATACAGATTTCAATGACAAACTGGCCAATGTCGTCGCACAAGCTGTTAAACACTATTGATTACATACACACACTCACTGTCTGCAGTGTACCAGTGCTATAAACAGGCTAATCAGTGTGCACAGGCAGATGCAGTTGTTATCGTTCTTGCCGTATTTAAGAGCAGACCGACTTGCAAAACTTGCTCTTAACATAAGTTGATCTTGCGAACAACTAACCATTACTTACAATCATCTAAACATTCAGGCCAATTGTTTGTGAAAGTTTGAGCAAGCTTACACCAGTATTTTAAGTAGGATTAAAAACACACAATTTTGGTAATATTAATATATTATGTCATGGAAAAACAGACAAAGGGCAATTATTCTGTCAAAACCAATCGCAGCAAAAATTATTGTCTTAAGCATCATTTACATATTAAGGTCAATCATCTGTGAAAGTTTGAGCGGGATCCAACCAAAAACTAAAGAGCTAGGTGTTGAAAATACAAGCTTCAGTTTACTATATATTCTAAAATGGAAAAACAAATGGCCATACTTCTGCAAAAAGTCGCAACAGCTGAAATGTGGTTCTATACGATGATCTACACATTAAGGTATTCAACTATGAAAGTTTGAGGGAGATATTGTTAAAGAGAAGTTCAAATCACAATTTATAGGACGAACCTAAGTTTGCATGTAAAGGCCTAATTACGTAAGGACATGAGTGCTCAGCTTAATGCCGCACACTACATGGGGGCAAATAACAAGTGAAAGAAACATCACTATTTATTTCAGACACACAATCTCGAAAATGAATCAAGCCACATCAAAACTTCAATTTCAATGGAAACAGCTTTTATTTCACATTTTCAGCAACCAAAACTGAGCAGTCAGATATGGATCTGAGGGCTAATATGCACCTTTTCTTTGTCAAGTTTCAATTTACACTCAACGCTGCGATCAAATGTCGACTTTGACTAAACAATACCTTATTTGTCAAAATGTAATAAGGTTCATCACTCCAGTAATAAAAATATGACTTCTATTCAGTGCAATAAAATGTATGACCGATGCAAATAAATGACAAAAATTGAAGTAAAAAAGATGGTTAAATACCACATGATATCAAGGCTGTTTATTCAATGACGGGGGCGCGATGAATATTAAATGCACCGAGTATGCACCTTATAATACTACCACTGGATTGACTGCTTGTGGCTCTATATTACTGTTCTGTTTTGTTTGTTCTTGAATAAAACAATATGTCAGCAATTTTAACTTGTGTGTCTTTAATAGAGTACTTAGGATTGCCCTCATAAAGAATTAAGCAAAATGTAATACTGGTATTATGGTTTAATATATAAATAAGATGCTGCGTTTACAAACGCATATGCCCCACAGTGGAAGCCTTATCAGTTGTGATTCAAGATCCCATTTAAATCCACTAACGAGACCACAAAAGCTTGCATGACTATATTGCAGACAAGTAAGCTTATTCCAGACAAATCTGCGCAAATGTGCAGGCTAGTCTGTTGTGACGCTTGCTGTATAAGACCCGTTTTCACATAAAACCGCTAATTTCTGTAAAATTACCCAGGATAAATCAGCAGTTGTCCTTAAAGCACAAAATGTAATAAGCAAAAATTAGCTCAGTCGGGTAAATACTGCCCAGCCAATAAAGCAGTTATTATTTCCCGAGATATGAAACAATATTTCAATATTTACTCACCTGGGGTTCAAGATATGAATAGAATATTACAAATGAAACATTTTGTGTATTGAAGCAATAAGGCCATATATTTATTTGTGATATAATGATAGATATGCCATTTTACCTTTCAGGATACAAATTAATATTGTAAGCAGAGTAAATATTATGTGTCCCATTTGACCATTTAATCAAATTGTATCAATTATTTTTGATGGTTGTTTAATGACATTTTAGAGAGCAACTCTTACAGTCAGGGGAAATAAGTTAATCACTTAATTACATGCAAGTATTATTGATTGTCACAGATTAGCCTAAGCAGCCCACTTTCCACCTAGACTTGTTTTTCCTTCAGAAGTGACTTCCTTCAAACAAAAAATTCTGTTAAAGTTGAAATGTCGTCCCAGATTAGAGACAATACTTTACCTGGTTTTCCTAAAGCATGGCTCATTTATAGCCTTACTATGGTGCATTAAAGTTCACATAGTATTGCCTTTCATGAAACTCTAGCTATTGTTACCATTCAGTTAAAAACTCAGGGGGACTTTGTGCAGATGTGACTTAATTTACAGAGTTCAACTGGAGTATCCATTATGATACAGAGACAGATTTACAACCATGGACTTAGTGAAACATTCAACATGCAGACCACTGACATCAGCAAGCCAGCACATCATCTCATTGCTGCACATGTATTGGAAATGGCTCAGTGAATTGTAATAATGGGTTTACACTGAAATTATTGTTATATATGGTTGACAACACTGCACAACACTGGACATTACTGCAAACAACTTGTTTATTGTTAGATCTTACTGAAATCAGAAATCATGTAAACATGAACACTTTTTGAAGTTCAGTTGTTGTTTGTTTTGTTTTTCTTTTTGAAATAAATATTTATGTTCCTAAAGTTTGCTGAAATTATAAAGATAAAATGTTGTAAAAATAATACTATCAATGCTAAACAACTGTATTTGTCCATCACTAAGAGCAGTACAACTTGTTACCAGGTATGTTACCAAGTTTATAAGGTTAGGAGCCAGTGATTTCAGATATACAAAATATTTACCCTCAGATTTACACCTTAAACAGCCACTCTGGATTATCGACCTTTATTGCATAAATTGCCTCTGGTTTAACAGTCACCATTTTGAAGAACTACTTCCGAACACAACAACAACAATAATTATTGGCAAATGCCTGAGAAAATGTTTAAATTATTAGGAAGCTCGATTATTACAATGGAATAAGATGTTAATTTTGCAAATGAGAGAACTTTACTTATATGTGGTACCGTTCGACAGTGGAATAATGTCATTTTCAACATTGTTCGAAGTCATTGAAGTGGAATTGTTAGTGGAAATGGAAATATCTAATCATTCATCATCACGCTGAATTATCATCATCATCATTTCCGTGGAACACTGCTCTACTAGTGTTTCATAGTTATGGTTCTATTGACATAGTTCACTTGCGGTTGAATAACCACCAAGATTGGATTTGGAATGGTACATGACTGGTATTCAGGTAAAATAAATAATTGTGCAGACTGTTTATTTTAATGACATGTTATTTGTTAATCATTTAATATCACAATTTGTTTTTAATTGTAAGCAATTTATTTCATATAGAATACACCGAAAGTCTGAGGCATATTGAGAAGCTCGAGTCTACTTCCTATGTAGGAATGTCACACCTTACGTACCAGTCCGTTTATGTACCGGCACTTTATGTACCACTATCTGACCCTTTATGTACCATATATATTTATTATATAGAGATAAATAATATATGGTTTAATATGAATGTGTGTTCTTAATGAAATGTATTTTGCGTGATATTATTTATGAATTTAGACTTATATATTGCCATAAAAAAAATGCAAGATTGTCTAAGTGTCAGTGAGTGTCTTAGTGTAATTTATTAGCCCCAGTAGTAATAAATTATTCATTATTCTTACCTGAAATCGAAGTAAATGATTAAAATCCATTTGTCTCTATCTTATCCTGACTTAGGATTGTTAAGTCTAGAATGTTTGTATTTCCTAGTGTATGATTGAAATGTGATACTTTGAAGAAAAGAGAATGACCTTCATTTTCAAACTGTGAAAAAAATAATCCTTCTTTAATCATGTTAAGAGAATGACCTTAATTTTCAAACTGTGAAAAATCTAACATTTTCCTTCTTTAATCATGTTTACCAAAAATTAACTGGTGGTGTCATCAAAGGATGTTTATTTGTGAGATAAATAAAGTAATTAGGTATGTATGTAAATGTTTTAGTGGGAACAATATTTGATTAACTCACATTTGACTCAATCAACACTTGAGTCAAATTAATTAAAGTTGTTTGCACATGTTATTATTGCCCATGCATACTGCTTATGAATGAATGGACAATAACACCTATATAATATATAGGTGGTACGTACAGTTTTAAAGTGGTACATAAAAGGCCTGGTAAATAAAAGGACTGGTACATTAGGTGTGACATTGCCTAGGTAGAACCAATATACTAGGTGTCTTCAGAGATCTTGAGAACTCTTCAGTGCCAGTGCGCATCAAACTGGGACCTTCTGATAGCTTAAGGCAGATTCACTTCTTATATGAAACCACTCATGCATTTCACTAAATAATTATACAAATTATGGGTCACATGATCTATGAGAAATTCCAAAACCTTGATACCATATCATCTCAGAATCATAATCAATCATCAATGATTCAATCAAGTCAAATAATTATGTGATCTCTACTGCCATTTTTTCCAGGACATTTTTTTTACATTTTATACTGATCTTGTTATAATGTTGTATCTGAATTCATAAAACAATCAAGTAAAACTTTGGAACAGAGATGAATATTAACACAAATTGAATAATGCTGGTGGACTGGTGGTTACTGTATCAAAGTAAGATTTGCCGAAGAGTAAATCGGTTCGGGAATTAAATTAAATAAGAGTAAAAATTAGGATCACCGTAAGAGTTAATTAGAGGAAGCCGAACTGCAACGCCAAAATGAAACACATTTATTCAAACTAGTATTACGCAGTCATACAAACATACATTCATTAATTAAACATACAATTTAACATATATACAACTACATTGGGAATTAGTCAATTTAGTAAGAGCTACTCGCTTTTAAAGTAAATATTAATTTACTAAACTGTTACAATCAACATAATTATTAAAATGATATAAATTATAAGTATTCGTTTTATTACATTGACAAGTAATACATTTCAGACTTTAAAGTAAAACATTAAACAAAATAAATCAAAGAAAGTAAATATGGTTTCTTACCTGCAACGCCAAAATGAAACACATTTATTCAAACTAGTATTAAGCAGTGAAGATGTAGCTACTGCCCGCCTTAAATAGTAGTTTGGTGTTTCAAGGGATTATCTGGCGTTACCAGGTAATTATAGAAAACCAATACAGAAACATTTGTTGTCAAATCATACCAATAATAAAAAACACTATTAAAAAGGAATCTAAGATTAAGAAGTGAGACATATTGCATAAATCAGATGTTTGTTGATTGACAAGGAATTTACCAATAACATATTGACAATAGATAAAAGGCAAACTTGCTAAAAACAAGCATAAGTATTAGAAAATGTTGTATAAGGGTAAATTCCATATAGTAATATAATCATAACATGTCAATACCTGTTCTGGATTAAAACATGTTGTTAAAGAGAAATAAAAGACATTATAATTTAAGACAAGTCTTTGTGAAAATCATTTTTATTGACATTACTTGTAATCATGGCACTAAGACCAACACAATTGTTTAAGGTTCGCATATTATTGCTTACAAGTCGGACAATAAAAACCCGGAGAAAGTGTAAATAATCCAATACAAGAACATATATCTCAGAAAATTTTGTATAAAACATTTTTTGATTTTTAATTGCCTGTCAGGACTTTTATTACTAGACAGGTTAGTAAATAAATGCTGTCAAAATTTAAAACTGGGCGTGGTGGGTAGCCGAAAAAAATCATGACCTGTGTGGGCCTAGGTGGAAAAGAATTACGTTCATAAGGGCTCATACATCAAATGTTTGTACTCCCGCAACACCAGATATAAATATTGAGAAACTCTTGATCCATTTGTTTTTGTCCTATTTCCCTCTTTCTCATCTTATCTGCGCTATCAGCAATATCTGCAATAAATTACATATTGCACATGCCTCGGAAACAATTTGCTCATCATAACTTTGCAGCTCTCTATAAAAAGGTCATGTGTTTCCCATACAGATGGTTTATCTTGCTCTTCTTGAACTAACAGAATAATACAGTCTGTGAAAATAATGAGGAGATTATATTGCTTATTCAGCAAGTTATGCTTCTTCAAGTTTCATAGACTATGAATTCATATAAATGACAATTTAAAAGTGTTTGAGCAGCAGCAACCACTATCAGCAGTAGATGCCAGCAGCACTAACAATATTTGCTTACTTGTCTCATGAAGGACACACATTTTACTGTGTCTGGACCCCCCTGCCTAAGATTCAAGGACTGTTCATGAACCATCATGTTTGAAACATGGTTTGACTGTGATCATTTTTGGAGGGTCCTTTTGTTGTATTCACTGAGATTCAATTCAAAACCTATAAAATATCAGTTTTATTCTGATAAAATCTTACCGGAATTTTTTTATTATGATGCAGTTTTTTAACTTTTCACACAATTCAATACAATTGAAATTAATAATTATAATGCCATTTAAAAAGAAAATACATCAAATTTACATATGTTTTCCATTATTCTCCATATACCTGTTCAACCATATCAGTTTGGTAACAAAACAGATTTCTCATTTTAAACGCTTTAATAACAAACACATAATCTTCGAGCATGCACTCAAATTTTAGTTCCGAAACATCAACTTGCTTGTGTAAAGTGTTTTCCAATTTGCCTTTGATATTCACTCAATTCAATAAATCACATTTCTCAATATCATGCTTGCATTGCAAAACATGTCACTTATTTATAGACAAAAATACACTATTCATGGAATTGTTAACATTTTCTGCAAATCTGGGATAAGGGAAGGCAATTTATCCCCCAAAAATATGCAATCATGCTACAGCGACATCCAAACACGAAATCAATCCCTTAAATGTTCAAAATGCTTAGAACAAAACAAAGAGACTTCATAAATCCTGTTTGATTTAAATGATAATGAAGGGCATATGTCTTAAAACAATTAGCTCCAGGTATGGGCGATAAAAAACAGGTGTTTATTTCATCTTATAAAGTTAAAATATACTCTTTTTATCTTAAGCTAAATAATACATTTACAAAAATAGATTTATGTTTGACTTTAGCTTTTATTTTTTGCATACAAAAATAAGAGGAAAATAATGTTTCCATCCTATACACATGTTGATTTTGTTACTTTCTTTTCATGTGTTGTTCTTATATTTCTCAAATGTCTGTCAAAAAAGCCTTTGTTGTATTTCATTGTTTAAAGATGTATGTTTATTAAATTATAAATGTAAATAATAGGGAAATAAAAAGTACTATAATATTTCATTCATCATCAACTTTATTTCCAACTTTCAAACTCTTCTATTCCAATGTAATTGTCATTGAAAGCCAAATGGGCATGTCAATCTTTATTGAGATGCATTGGGCCTGATAAAAACTGTAACTTCACTAAGAACTTGGAATAAGTACCCAATATTTTTTCTTCTTAGATAGTGTAAATATATGCTTTATATTTTTTCTTCTAAGAAAGTGTAAATATATGCTTTTATTAAAACGTTTTCATGTATTTGAAATATCAGTAACAAATGGATACTTTGGGCTATAGGTACATGTACCTGAAAAAGACTCCCAAGAAAATATAACAAGGCGGTGATCATGACTTGTTGACCTTCACATTTCCTTCATGATTTCAGCAGTTCATTTTCAAGGACTTTTAAAACAGTCCAGGGTAATGCCAACAAGTTGCAAGCATGACTATATCTTAAACTGAGGCCACTTCAAAGAGAACAGCCCCCAACAGCAGTGGCACATCGCATGGTGTGAACACTGACATTTGAACAGCCACCTGAGGCTCCGGTGGTGCTAATGCTGCTAAAGAATCCCACAATTAACACAGTTCACCAGCAAATTGTTCAGGTAATATTTCAGTTCCAATAGTACTAACCATACATCAAGGTGCTACAAATGTTGTCTTTGGTAATTGTGGCTTACAAGAGTCAGGCAAGATAACTCAACTTGGCGGAAAATATGGAGGAAATATGGATTTTATAATTTGTGGGTTTTATATTTATCTTGCTGCTATAATTTTTATAATATTGTAATGGAAAATAAAAAAGGACACAGGCGAATTCACGCTTGATTCAGATTATACAAAGTCGTGTGCACTGCACATTTTAAGTCAATTTTAAAGGCCATACATATGCACATCTTATTTCAATGGTCACCACAGTATTCCGTTAAACATGCTGAAAAAAAAGCCAAATATTCATTCCAATTTCATTTCTCAATGCACCTAGACCAACAATATCACGACGGTCAATTCTTAACAATTCTGGTACTCAATTGGTTTTGCCGCCAATTTGCTCGTTTGAAGTACGGTAACTTCTTTTTAAGTTGCTTACATGTCTGAGGGCCCAAGTTAATTAAGAACAACTGTGCATGTATGGTAATAATGTTACCAAATATAATTGAAATTCTCTTGACAAAATGGCAGTTCCCTTGAGACTCATAAAGCCAGCCAAAGTGCATTTAATGACTAATAAAAGAAGCAGACTTTGTCAGAAAATGACAAAACGCTAGGACATAAAAGTATTGAAAAAATAATTGCTATTTAAGTATATAGAGCTTCCTCACTGCAAGTCAACTCAACTAGAGCTGTCCAGAGACAGGACAGACGGACGGACAGACAGAGAGACACAGAGACAGACACAGACAGACAGACATAGACTCAGCAAACATATGAAACTTTAAATTGGGCAAGTCTATATTTCATGGCTGATCATAGAAACTTCAAAATATGCAAGCACAAACCAAAATTGTACATGCATTGATGATTCAGAATTCTGTTTATCATTTGCCTTATTGATCATGATGCACATTTATCATATTTAAGTCCAAATTTATAGACCTATACACCTTGAATGTAAATATTCACTTATTAACATATTTATAATGAACCTTACATGTTATGGTAGCATGAACCAATGATTCATGCGGTGGTTATCGTTCTAAGCGTAGCTAAGCGCATATCGATTTTCAACGCGCAGTACTAACCTTAGCTGTTCGCAAGCGAAAAACTAAAAATGCAGGACTTAACAATAGCCTCAAGGCCAGATATAAAAAAGGTCCTGCAAAATGATTGATATTAACAAAATGGTTCATGAGTCTCTACATTCATATAACCAATTTACAAACATACATGTACATATATCAGCTATTGTATCTGATATCCCAGATATTAATGACATGCATGACTGTCATGTTTAATGCCCCACAATGACAATGGATATTAATTTACACTTTTAGAGAGAAAGAGCAAAACTGGAGAGAAAAAAAACTTAAATGCCTTGACAACAGAATGAAGAAACATGGAAAGTGATAATTTTAAGTAATGCGTGTATATCTGAAGTCTGAGTTGTCGTCATCAAAGTACTTGTGTTGCAAAATAATTAATCAAGGTCAAATGGATCTTCAATAATCATTGTAGTAGTCGATTACACATTCAGGATATAACTGCTTTCATGACCTAGCTTTTATATTGAAACAGAGGAGCATTTTCCCCATTTAGGCTTGGGACTTTTTTCTTGCTGAATTATGATATTGAGATGTTATATTCAACATTATGCTAATTATATCTCACTTGCAGTGTTCGAGTCTTCTCAAGTTGTACTCCAAGTCTCAGTCTCCAAAAGTTGTCTTAAAGCTATCATTAAGATTAAAACATTCAAATGTTTCATCTGAACATGACAATACCTTAGAAATATGGCCCTTTTGCAAAAAAGGCTACCGCCCATAAACAGATGTCTCCCCATTCCACAGAACTAAATACGTGCAGGTTCCTTTAATAAGTAAGCATGTTCCCAACATTTCCCGCATTTGCTGCAACCCCTCTCCCAATTTGATTATTCCATCAACATCAATTTCTGTGCAGGGCGCACAGACAACATGTGTTTATTGGTTATCATAGACATGTGGGAAGATTAGCTGTTATTGCCACAGCCTCTTTGATACTTTTGTACATTGGCACCACATCCAATACCTGTACAATACTCTAGAATATCTCAAATATCCAATAGTCTTTGTCATCAATAGAATAAAGAAAAAAAGCAAAGAACGATATAAAAAGAACATGATTTTTGTTTGCCTTGCCTGCTTTTATCTTTATCTTCATATTTAAGTGAATACAAAAGAGTATAGACTGATAACATTTATTGGAAAGTTACAGAATAATGTTGCAGACCGATATGTTCGTCAGATACTGCCATCCATGTCTTGTTATTCTTATACCACAATCTAATAAATGCTCCACTAAAATGCACATACTGATTTAACCACTGATGGAAAATACATCCAGGTAAGTAGAATTAATTAAACATTTAGATCACTGTAAAAACATTAAGCCAAGCTCAGGCAAAAACGGGCTTAATTCAAGTAGCATCCCAAGAAGCCTGTGCAGACTGCTCAGGCTAATCAGGGACGCCACTTTCCCTATTTATGGATTTTTTTGTTTCAAAGAAAGTTTCTTCTAACAACAATCCTGTCTGGGCACAAAGTGTTGTCAGACTTCATATGCTACTCTGGGACGATACTTTACGTTAAAGTGTTAAGCCTGGTTTTCCCAGAGATCGTTCAAATGTGGCAGCCTTTGTAGCCAAATTGTTGGGCTATAATGAGTTTCAAGTCAATCAGAGAAAAAAATCTATGTCTGGCAGCAATAGAACAATTTCATTCAAATATATCAGATAATATCAAGCTAATCTGTTAATTAACTTAGATAATGTCTAACATTGAAAAGAAATCCATTTGTTTTACTATAATGCCTTACTTTGAATGAAAGTGCTGCTTAAACCAGTAAAAAGTGTTGTTTTTCATTAGCCTTACCAATTAAATACTTATACGGAAGCCAATATTGGACAACAATCAAATGAACGTTTTCATTCAAAAAGCTGTTTTTCTTGAATGCTGTTTTTTTTCTACATTTCCATAAATTGCAATATTCTTTATCATAGGCACCTGTTGCAAAGGCTTGTTTTCTGTGTTTACCAGTAAATGCTTTCTGTCATGGAAATCAAGAACTAACTTTTTTTTAATTGGCTAATTATAGCGGTTCAGAGGTTGACATTTAATTATCTTATCTGTCAAAATATAGGTTTTGCATTAAGTCTTTTTGCCGATTATTTAATAAGGAAGCAAATTATATATAATTCTCTTTGAAACTTCTTGTTAATAAGAACCATTTACACAATTATGAGACAGTAAAGTGTACTCCATGTTAAATGATCTCATAATTAAAGCTTTCACAGGCTACAAGTTGTAATTTATTTCAATTTAAGCCAATCTGTCATAGATTTATTGTTAATCTACCACCAAAAATGCTTAGGTCCACAATTATTTTTTAAACGGCTCTATTTTTGTATCATATAACATTCATAATTTTAACAAGAATTCCGCATTCGGATACTTATGCCCCCCCCCCAAAAAAAAAATGCCTTGATTTTCACACTTATTGTGGCAGTGACCTTGACCTTTGACCTAGTGACCCCAATTTCAATAGGGGTAATCTACTGTCCAAGGCCAATGAAAAAGGGGAAGTATCAAGCCAATCGGTCAATTCATTGTAGAGTTATTGATCGGAAACGATTTCCAGACTTATTGTGACAGTGACCTTGACTTTTGACCTAGTTACCCAAATTTCAATAGGGGCCATCTTCTGTCCAAGGCGATTGCACATGGGAAGAATCAAGCCAATCGGTCCATCTGTTCACAAGTTATTGATCGGAAACAGTTTTCAATCTCAGTGCGACAATGACCTTGACCTTTGACATAGTGACCCCAAAGGGGTCATCTACTGGCACGGGCCAATGCACATGGTAAGTATCAAGCCAATTGGTCAATCTATTCAAAAGTTAATGATCGGAAAAGAACTGGTCTACCGACAAACCGACCGACATCCAGCAAAACAATATACCCCCTCTTCTTCGAAAGGGGAATAATAATGATCGCTAATGGTGTTTGTAGAATAATCCATCAAACTTTTATTATCTTTAAAAAAAAGATAATTTTTGTCAGTACAATAATTAATTAAACTGTCATTATTAAAAAAAAAAGATAATTATTGTCAATCACATAGATTTTGTTAGAGTCATTCGTTCTTTCAGTAATCTTCATTTTCTCGTGAACGACGCCATTTGCCAATGAATCAGCAATGGAATAACCAAAACGTTTTCAAAGATTGATTGGAAGATTGGGAAACGACAGCCAATGGAATTGAACTTAACCTATTGCCCCATTAATTTTGTTTTACACGAATCTCAAATCTGAGGAAATCTGTGGAGCCATCGAAAAATCACACCCCTGTATAATGAGTCAAAAACAATATAAAAAACAAGAGGGCCATGGCTCTAAGGCGCTCACCTGAGAGCCAAAGGAACTAGACTATTCTGAAAAAGCTGATTCATGAAGATTGGACCAAAACAGTTTTTTTTTATATATATATTTGACCTAGTGACATAGTTATTGAGCTCATATGATCAAGTTTTAATCCCTGCCAAGATTTCATAGGTACAAATGTTTTGACCAAGTTTCATGAAGATTGACCAATAAATGTGTATATGTGCTAATATAGCTTCGACACGTTTTCACTATAGCAGTATAAGGAAAACTGCCCCCACCCGACGGCCATGTTTTTCAACGAACCATAAACATTTTCAAATGTTCAAACTCAGCCGAGCTATTGTTAGAACAAAATGTTGTGATCAAGTTTCATAAAGATTAGATAATAAAAGTGACTTCTAGAGTGTTAACAAGGTTTTACTATTGCCATATAAGGACAAATTCCACGCCCCCTGGCGGCCTTGTTTTTCATCGGATCGCAATCATTTTCGAACTCTGCCCAGATGGTATAAGTACAAATATTATGGGCATAATTGGACCAAAAATGTGACTTCTAGAGTGTTAACAATGGTTACTATAGCCATATAATGAAAACTGCCCCGCCCCCTGGCGGCCATGTTTTTTAACAGACCAGAACCATTTTTGAACTCATCCAAGATATCATTCGAACAAATGTTCTGACTAAGTTTCATGAAGTTTGGACAATAAATTTGACTTCTACAGTGTTAACAAGGTTTTACTATAGCCATATAAGGAAAACTGCCATGCCCCCTGGCGGCCATGTTTTTCATCCAACCGGAACCATTTTCGAACTCATCAACGATATACTTGGGACAAATGTTCTGACCAAGTTTCATGAAGACTGGAATAAAAATGTGATTTCTATGGTGTAAACAAGTTTTTACTAAAGCTATATAAGGAAAACTACCCCGCCCCCTGGCGGCCATGTTTTTCAACAGACCAGAACCATTTTCAAACTCATCCAAGATATCATAAGAACAGATGTTCTGACTAAGTTTCATAAAGGTTGGACAATAAATGTGACTTGTAGAGTGTTAACAAAGTTTTACTAGAGCCATATAAGGAAAACTGCCCCGCCCCCTGGTGGCCATGTTTTTCATCCAACCGAAACCATTTTCGAACTCGGCAAATATATTATTGGGACACATGTTCTGACTAAGTTTCACGAAGATTGGACTTAAATGGCGACTTCTAGAGTGTTAATAAGGTTTTACTAAAGCCATATAAGGAAAACTGCCCCGCCCCCTGGCATCCATGTTTTTCAACCAACCGGAACCATTTTCGAACTCGTCCAAGATATTATTGGGACACATATTCTGACCAAGTTTCATGAATATTGGAAATAAATGTTGACGGCTCACGATGCACGACGGACAAAAGGCGATCACAATAGCTCACCATGAGCACGTTGTGCTCAGTGAGCTAAAAAGTAAACATAAGATGCTATGTTTACACCACCCATGGTCTAAATCTTACTCCAATATAGAAGCCACGTGCAAACTAGTCTTACCTCCAACTGATGAACCGCCCTGGTTTCCCTGTCAAATGGCTTGCCACTCGCACGAATCACCCCTGCAAATAGAAAACAATCAAATACAACAAACAGTACAAGACAGACTTCATTAATCAATCATATGCATTATTGAATAGACGTCATTGCTTATTTTCCTACAGGTCCCAACGAAATGAGCATGTTAGACTCTTTTCTTAACAATTCAACAAAAACAATTTTATTTGGCTGCATACTGCTTTTACTCGACCATTAATGGTCATCAACGGTTAACTGACCAGTGACCTAAGACGACCTTTTGTGCAAGGTCAGTTAGGCACAAGTCCATCAGACAGAAAGAAAGACTTATTCAGGCATGCAGAATTTTGCCCAGGGAAAATCTGAACAAGGCAAAAAAAGTTATTTGTTTCTTTTTGGTTTTCCAGGTTAAGATTTCCATCATTTATGCTTAATTTACTAAAATTACTGTTCAGTTTGCAATCTTCTTTGCAATATTTGATCATATTTGCTAAATTAACTTTACTTAATTAAAATTACCGAATGAAAGAATGTTATGTAGAGATTTGGGAGATTTCTACATAACAAGGCATATTCTTAATAAATTAGGAATCATTAACCCTTTGAGTGCTGGAACCTGATTTTGAAGGCCTTTGCAAACAGTTTGGATCCAGATGAGACGCCACAGAACGTGGCGTCTCATCAGGATCCAAACTGTTTGCTATTCTGATAGTATTCTTTGAAAAAAAAATCAAAGAAAATGCTAATTTTAGAAATTTAGCAGACAACATTTTAGCAGACGGCAAATTTCCCAGCATGCAAAGGGTTAATACAAGTTAATGCCAAAAGTGCATCCAACCTATGTGCCTTGTTTTGGCAATGTAAGAGGAACGAAAAACTGTGTGTTTGTTTTTGGCCTTTACGATTTTAGGTGTACAGTGAACACAAAAACCATAAACATCTTGTACTGAAGGCATAAAGCCTTGTACATTTAAACTCTGGTTGTCAAAGCTTTCAGCAATATACTGATTTTGGGATAATGGTCAAAACCTAATAGTCAGAACATGTTCATATAGTTGTAATGGGCAGATTAACAAGTGGTCAACAACAATCACTGTCAACGCTGGTTTAAATAGGTGGTATTGAGAGTTGTATTGAGAGTTGTTGTCTATTCAGCATTGTCAACATGTAGGACAGTTGAATTGTGGTAGAGAACATCTAATTTTCTTCATGAAAGACCAACTATTACAAGCCTCTGTTTCAGTAGAGCATTCCCATTATGCAGAATTAGTATACTTTCATGTTAGCAGTTTTGAAAATGGTGACTTGCAAGATGACATTCAATCTTTGTACCTTTGATAATCTTATTGTTGGTGAAAATTCTAATAAAAAACTACCATTGTAAAACAGAATAAATCCTGCACATAGTTAAGTGTTCTTTCTTATAAACTGTCTGTCTATAACAATTAAATAGTTTCTTTGTTTTGATAAAGAACTGAGTTGACCATTTATGGTTGATATTTCAATGGAACATAGCTACATAATCTAGTCATTCCTTTTCTGCTAAATTAGAACGTCGTGTGCACAATCTGCTTCCATGATCCGATAATAGGGACTATACTGACAATAAAAGGGCTTCTGACAACTGGCACAATTTTGACACCCTATGTTTGTAATCCTTCAGCCATTTGCATACCAAAACATTTCACACCATTCTGATCCTTTGTGCACAAAGAAACATCATCTTTAATTTTGGACAAACACTCAAAACAAACACAAATCACCCACTGATTTCTATCTGCACCCTGACCCTTGCCCTAATATCTTTCAAGTCCAGAATAGTCGGTGATTGATTGAAAATCAAATAAGATTGCTCATCGCCATGGCAATGAATTCAAGCCAAACTGGTTACTGTAATGCACAATTTCATCTTGTAATTGGAAAGAAAACGGGTCTGCAAGAAATACGCCTGTGCAAGGATTAACATCGCTTGATCGGTCAACGAGAATGACGCAGACCAACAAACATGTATTGATTTATACTTTCCACACAATGATTATCAGAGTCACGCCAGAGTCACTTGCACGCATAACTGGCCAGACCAACAATAAAGATACTGCAGCGCCTTACAACGTAGCTGTATAGAATGTGTGTTTGCGTCTATTTGCCTTAACCTTTAACGGTGAACTCTCGCGTGCTGGTATGCAAGCAAAATTATCCGATACAAGACGATCTTTCTTTTGTGGTACATCACAAGGCATTGTATTAGTTAGGGGATTAAAATCTCTGTCCGGAAAGCCCTTTCTTTACTTACTGTTTGAGTTTTGGTAAATACAGTTGATATACAGGTTAAATGTCAGGCTGAAGGTAAAAGCTCTACATTGCATAGAAATTAAAGAAGATTGTACAGATATTCATTTCACGGGAAGTGATTCATGTATTTAAATTAATGCAGTCGGATGCAAGATATCCGTTACAAGTTGTTGTGCATAAATAGAAGACAACAGAAATCGTTGAAAATCTATAACATTTGTTATTATCTACCTGAATAATGAATATGGTTTTTACCATAAACTATGAACATCACTTCTTCCCAATTTTTCTACAAAAACAAAAAGACAAATTCCCAATTGCAGAATGAAATGATGTAAGAGCTACAGTATGGTTAATTATTGTCTTAGGAGAGTTAGCAGACACACTATTGCACATGATTTGTTTCACACTTTGCTTTTATTATTTATTTTAATTATTGCCAGATCAAAGGATTTTGTCATAAAATGTCATATTTCCAACATTTTCATAATTCTAAGTATGTATTAACAAACAATATTGAGTAAAAGTTGCTCAGACATTGATTAGTTTAACATCTTCAGCTATAATTGTATTTTAATTTCATTCAGTTAATTAGTGTGTGAAAAGCGAATCTGTAATACCTTCGTATAATGAGAATTAGCGAGCACGCACACTTACTTTGCTTTATTAACAATGCATTTAGTTTTCATCCGTCATATTTTATGTTCATTTTATATTCTTATAACACAGAAAACTTCCAGCTTTGGACTCATAAATGTTAACAGTCATTTTAAAGTAGGTAAGCCACACTATGTGACCTAAAGGTTATAATTTGTGGAAAAAAAAAGCATTTAAAAAAATGTAGCTCCATTTTAAAAAGCAATTATTGTTATCATTAAAGATCATTCATGAGGTCTTGTTAGGAGCTTTTCTGTAACTATAAAGTCATTCAACGTTTCGTGGTCTCATTAGCAGACAGGTATAAGTTCCTGAGCAGACTGTGCTAATGTGCAGGCTGGTCTGGAGCTAAGCTGGCCGGATATGTCTTAAGACCCATTTTTGCATGACAATGTCATACTCAATTAGAAATAAGTTATCAAGTACAGAGCAGTGAAATAGTTAAAATTATGTTGTTTCACCAGTTGTATCCATAAGTTGAAGAGAAAGGGGCGGGAGGGGGTCATCATATTTCTGTCCTCATCTAAATTAACATTACAAGACAACTTTTCATTATTTCCATAGGGACATATTATATTTTGTTAATTTGTTTCGCTTGTATTATGGTGCTTTACTTACCAGTATGTGGCTTGAATTAAATTAAACAAACATACTGAAAGGGTGACAGCGTAATATGGCGCCAATTGTTTGTTTAAGCCAGAAAGGCTTCATAAGAACATATTTATTATATAAGGTCTCCCAGACATTAAGAAGTTGAATTAACGTTTATATTTCAAGTTATGAGTTTGGTTTGTGAGTTTTTCCTTATGTTACTGTAATTTTCAACAAAAAAAAACATGGCATGCATGGGACAAATTAATCTTTGCTCTTCAATTTTAAACAAACATGGGTGACACAGTTTCTTTTCATAACTGCATAAAGCCATTTTTTGATCTGCAACAATTAACATAGGCCTCACTGAGTTGATAACATAAATCAGGAATAAAAAGAAAATTTTACTTATTTTACTTTGTTATTTGAAAAAAAGAAAGTGTCACGAGCACAATAAAAATATATGCAAAAAAGTGAAATGAATAGATGTTATTAAACCATCAGGTCCATATACATAAAATAAATCTATAAACATGTGAATGTAGACCATGTATAAAAATAATAAGGGTATATTGTTTCATATAGTCCGTTTGGCGCGACGGCTTGTAGACACTGAAATTAAAACGTCTCACAGAGTTAAACACCTTCATAAATAACACTTTGGAAGTAAACTTTAATTACTTTCATAAAAAAATAATCTTGCAAGCTGTTTGGATAAGAAACGCTAACGTGTCGGTTAAAAAAAAGATCAAATTATCATCCCTGTAATCTATAAGCATCGCCCACTCAAAACCAGAATAATTAAATCTAGTGATACTGGTATCGTGTTTAGCTTTCAGAGTTGTACAAAACGAACACTAAATTATGTAATCTCATTAATTTCAAAAGACACCATTCATCTGTCAAAATTTAAGGACATTAATAACAGAAAATGTTGACAGGCCCTTACCTAATATCTTAGTAACACCTTAATTTTCTGGATCCATCTGAAGCAGTTCTTAAATGAACATTTTCAAACAAAAAGCTGCATGATAAGCCACGTTTTCAACAGTAGTGATATGGACACAGGTGGCTCATGAATACAGGACCACTTTCACTATCATCACAAAACATTGTTTGCATTACAAAACAGAAGAGCTAGTTTATGGTTTGAGTGTTTACTTTTCACTTAAAATGTGTTGAGGTTTATCATGATAATTTGCAAATTACTGCTGATTTGCAGGAGGAAAAGGGTGTCCTAAGGAGTTAAAAAACAAAGCAAATCTTTAAAAAAAAACATTTATTATGACAGCAAGACTTTACAACACCAAAGAAGGGAACCAAAACACCACATGGTGTCTATGTGTGCACGTGTATGGTCTGTACATTACATTAGAAAAGATACAAACATTTAAAGCGGTTTCCAAATTTTATTTCTTGACCTCTCAGTCAACCAGGCTGGCAACTAATGCGGACTAACGCGTGACCTTTATATATTGGTTGTGGATAATGCAATTAGCATTAATGAAGCACTCAAAGTTATGTGCGACATGTTGACAATTAAAAACTCTTGAATCGTAAAATGCAATAGATTCCATAACTTTCTTTCCTTTCGTCTTTCAAATGGTAATTTTAAATTACAACAATATTGTCGATTGTAACTATTTCAGGTACCTTGAATTATGTTTATATTATTATGGGAAATATTATAAGTGCTTATTTAAAATAAAATATTTGCTTGGAAAATTCAGCCCACCATTATACAACTGTTCTTTAGTCAAATCTACTTGATATATGTGTATTGATTCTTATAACGTTACGCACATAATACAGTTTGAATGTGGATATGTGAAAAAAAGAATGCATATGCAGATGAAGAAAAAGGATTTCTTGGTAGTAGTGTCGTACAATAATTGAATCACAAAAAGGTCTCAAAAAGATGTACCACATGTGTACCCAAAAATAATGCAAAAATATTCCATTTGGGTACAAATTACCGAGAGTTTACAAACATAACAAGAATTTCTTTGATAATGAAAGAAATTTATGATTACATGCCCTGCAAGTAATTTCAGATGAAAAACAAATGCAAGATGAAAACGCCACTGAAATTTGGGGAACAGTTGGAAAATTTGATGGGATTTCCAGGTTGTAGGTCTTGATTAACCTGCATATGATCCTGTTATTCTCACTTCTATTAAAGCGCTACGCCTGAATAGAAAAATATATCATTTTTATGTCAATATAAATATGATATATAAAGCTAACGACCTGGTTCGGCTTCATTTCAAGAAAGAGAAAGATTAAATGTGCAAATCATGTCCAAATATAGAACTGCTTTTATTTGGAATGTTCCTATTTATTCAACTTAAGGTAGATTTGTTTTATCAAATCTCACATTAGTAATCTTAAACATTCAAACTATCCATCCTGTATTCCATTATGATCTTTACAAATCTCATAGCGGAACTTTGTTTTCTGTATTTACTTTTTAATATCACTCTTCACTGGTAAAACTGTGTAATTCTGTAAGGCAATAGACAGTATATCAAATATGAATTAATTAAGAAAAAAGCTCCCTTAAACATTTGCTTAACTTAACTCATGGCAACCCTTAACATCATTAAAAATAAAATAAAAAAATGTTTAGAATTTTATACAAGTAATTCACACAAATCTTTCTTAAATTGAAAACAAAAACTGCATAAATGAACACTGTTATGATACAGAACCAGTTCTAAATTCATTACACATGGAAGCTATTATTTCAACAATTTCAAATGTATGTGGGTGTAAGTACTTCAAACTAAGTGCAGTGTAATCTGCAACTGATCCAATCTTCTGGTTGTATGTAACCTACAGTCAATCAATCCTGACAGAGCATTGTCTTTCATCCCACCTCATTGTGATCAATAATCTACCAAGAGATACAAGTATCTTGATTATTTTGACACTCCAAATTGTCACAATTTAGATGGTCTATTTTGTTAACAATGGCTTTAAAACATAAATTGGGGGTTTTGTGACTGTTTACATTACAGAATCAAGGTTTTGTGATATAAACATGTCAGGAATTAGGACAATCAGCGACTAACTGAGGTGAAGAGATAAGCAGATACAAAAAATTAAGATGAAGTCTGGGACGCAAAAACCATTAAATACAAAATAAATGTGTTATTGTTAAAACAATATTTTATTCAGAATGATTTCATTCGTTACTATATTCGATATAAAATGAACCAAGCGGAAACATTTGTCCCGCGCTGTGGGATAACCGGACTTAATACATATGGATTAAGTATTGGCCCAAATTAGCCTGTGCAGTCCGCAAAGGCAAATCAGGGACGACGCTTTCTGCTTTTATGGATTTTCTGGTGTAAAGGAATTATCTTGTAAATACAAATCCAGTCTATGCGGAAAGTATCATCCTAGATTTGCTTGTACGGACTGAACAGGCAAATCTGTTACACTACTTTATGCACGGCTCATTTATACAAACTGTTAAGGCTTTATAGCAAAATATTCTTCGGTTTCAATACACTTCTCATTAAAAATTTAAAACAGTTTTCACGCAAACACCTAATATATAATGTATAATATTAAATGTAGAAAGTATCATAATTGCTATAATGTATACACTTTATTTGATGTTCCTGCACCGAAAAAAAATGAAAACATTAAATGCCTACAGGATAAGGAAAATATGAAAATTAGTGAATACCCCTGCCTATTATCTATTATAAATTAAAGCATTAATCACTCTATCTGGTTGTTATTGCTGATGATTACATGCATGAAATCTAGTGGCAGTGAACTATTAGTTTGGCCTGTAACATTTTTAAGCCAATAAAATCTAAAGAGGCACTCATCCTACCTCCAGACCACAAGACCACCTATATAAATGTTTTGAAGTTTAATGTTGCTTATCATGAACCTCTTGACAACACCTCTCTTAAGATAACGCTTGTCCTTAAATGTTCAAAAATAAATAGCAATATTTAAAACATATAATTATCACTTATGAAATTGTTCATGAAGTTTGGGTGAGATCAGATCACAAGTAAAGAGCAGTCACTATTAAAAGACAATGGAGATAATTCAAGGGCCTTTACTCTGAAGGCGCTTAGACTGATTAACGAACTTGGCCCAGATATAATGCACACAGATGTGTAATAAAGCCTGATATAATGCCTACAAACATTGTTATAAAATTTGAACAAGAGATGTGTTTGTCAGAAACACAATGCCCCCTACTGCGCCGCTTTGATTTTTTTTTACCTTTTACCTTGAAGGATGACCTTGACCTTTCACCACTCAAAATGTGCAGCTTTCTTATGATCTTTCTAAAAAAAATGTGCATTAATTCAATAAGAAAACAGAACAAAAATATTGCAAGGAAATAAATGCACTCAGTTTAGTTACAGAAGCACTGTTGGAACGCTATAACCTGCTGTCATTTGAGGGTACATAATTATCTTCCCTCTTACAAGCGCTTATCAGTCCCCTGCTGACTTTACTTCTCTTTGGAATAACACACCGGCAAGTAGCATTGTATATGATTGTTTTCACAGATTCCAAATCTACCTGACAAATCGACAATCTTAATAGCAGTTTCCATGATTTGTTATCACAGAAAAATGAATTTGTTATTTTTAACAGAGAATTAAATGTTAGAACAGATTTTGTGATTTCAGATTGTTTTTATCCAGATTTCATGTGATAGCTGCACAATTTCACTGTTAATTACACATGAGATCTTCTAATATTAAAAATCAGATAAATAATTTGCTTCTTAGAATGTGCTTTGATAAAACTGATGAAATTTGCATTATACAATAAAGACATATGAGCAGGTAATAATTTGTAAAAGCTTTGGAACACATTTTGCTAGTCAGAACATTGAATCATTCTGTTGAACCAAAATATTGCTGCTATAATAAAAGTTCAAAATTAGTACCAAATTTCATCAGTCTTGTGTGTTAATTAGGTAGGAGTGCTCGGACAGGCTCTGCATCTGTACCTTATGCAGCTTAGGATTTAAAAACTTCAAATAGTCTGTTTGTTTGTTGAATGTCCAACTGGGTAGATAGTTAAAAATGTTTCCTCTTTTTTTTATGCATATAGTGATCGCACTGTCCGTCTGTCTGTCTGTCCGTCCTTCTGCAATTCCGTCACACTTTGCGTTTAGGTTTTGCTTTTAGGTTTCGAAAAATGTGGATTTTTTTGCAATATTGATCATAGCAACTTGATATTTGGCATGCAAGTGTATCTCAGGGAGCTGCACATTTTGAGTGGTGAAAGGTCAAGGTCAAGGTCATTCTTCAAGGTAAAAGGTAAAAAAAAAATCAAAGCGGCGCAGTAGGGGGCATTGTGTTTCTGACAAACACATCTCTTGTTCAAATTTTATAACAATGTTTGTAGGCATTATATCAGGCTTTATAACACATCTGTGTGCATTATATCCGGGCCAAGTTCGTTAATCAGTCTAAGCGCCTTCAGAGTAAAGGCCCTTGAATTATCTCCATTGTCTTTTAATAGTGACTGCTTTTTACTTGTGATCTGATCTCACCCAAACTTCATGAACAATTTCATACGTGATAATTATATGTTTTAAATATTGCTATTTATTTTTTAATATTTCTATAGGTGGTCTTGTGGTCTGGAGGAAGGATGAGTGCCTCTTTAGATTTTATTGGCTTAAAAATGTTATAGGCCAAACTAATGGTTCACTGCCACTAGATTTCATGCATGTAATCATCAGCAATAACAACCAGATAGAGTGATTAATGCTTTAATTTATCACTTGGCTTACTCGGCGATATATCAGAAGCCATATGATTAAATCAAATATACATTTGTTATACAACGAAAGACGACTAGTCAAGATGTATAAAAACTCAGATTTAATGAAATCCCAGTGGTCAAGCGAAGTCATAAGGTGGCATGTAAGAAGTGTTGTCACACTTGTTGTTCGCACAAACGGACGCTGTAGGATCTCTAGGGAGTCATAAACTGCGGAATAAGCCCAGATGATGTTTGTTGAATCGTAAAAAAAGCTATTATTTCAAGATGTATGGGTAAGTAGAATTCTTACAAATGTCAATAAAGAAAGGCGTGCGGTATTTTCTCTTCACGAAAGTCTTATAGGAGTTAAAGCTTAAGTTTTAAAAACAAAAAACGATCATAATGCAAGTGTTTAATGCCAGCAAAAATTCGTTTTATCTTGAAAAGGGGTGCTGCCCAAGTTGCGTAATTGATACAACACTAATTAAGTGAATAATAGACAATGCTCTTGAAAGAATGTAGATTCCATATTATTAAAGTAATATTTCAGACAAAATACTAAGCAGAGACAGCCATACACTTTACCAAAATACTCCAACAGTAATGCCAGATTGGTGTTAAGTTCAACCAGTGGCGAAATACTTCGTAAGGTAAATACCAGTTGATTTTTAAATTAGAATATTATTTCAGGCAAAATTATCAACACAGAAAGTAATGATTTTTACTATAACACCCCACCGCAATGCCTTTTTGACCCAGTCGCAAAATCAAATACCGGTATGGCGAATTTGCGGGCATTGTTTATTCGGGTTTATTTCTCCTTTTAGTGCGACTATTGATTTAATCTTTTTGCGACCGACATTTTCAATAGGTGAACGCGTTTGCTCGATAAGCTGTTTATTCACTGTTTAAATACTTCATAACACAAATGTTATGATTTATGACATAATCAAGCCGTTCATGATATAACATGAGTGCAAACATTGACACATAACAAACAAAACAGCAGAACAGAACAGAACAGAGCTGACGGTTAATTAAGGCTGATGCACATGAATATCGACTTAACTGTTTAAAGTAATGTCACGTATCACGATCAAACACTTTATTTTCGCTCAAACAAAACGCACACTTGTATATTATCAAATCTTATAAAACATCTAACTGCCTTCCAAGTTCTCTTCATTTTGTGGTTTGCAGATCTAAATCAAGCAAATGTAATTATATATTATATTGGAATTCTAGTTTTTCCAACATCTTGTGGGATGTTAATGTATCCAAAACATTATATTAGTCATATCAAATACCTAAAAATCTTCGAAATCTGAGTTTAAAATTAAGCACAATCCTTTCACGAAGTTTGAATTAAATAAGTTGCATGAAGATATGCATGGCTGCCCTACGAAATATTTCATTCAGATTCAAAATTCGACACTAGTCCATTTGTTTTTGGACACGGGATAAAACGCAACAGCGCTCGTATTCACCAACCATTTGCTAGACCTACGAGTAGGAGCACATAATACTCCTTAAACGGGAATGCTCTAAAAGCAGTTTACTGATAGGTCTTACTTGACACGCACCGCCTCCAATTATTAAATTATTTAGAAAACTATGGTAATGGTTTAAGCAACATCAGGGGCATGTATGCATGCAAACTCTGAAGAATTCTTTCTTGTCTATTCGTTGTTCTTAATTTTAGCAATTGCTGAATGAATACGGACAACGATCTGTGCAGAAATGCCGCCCTCATGTCATTCATTGTATGCCTGCGAATCTGTTTCATAATAGAAGCAAGACAGAGTCAGTAACTTAAGGGATTGCTTTTGAAGCATTTAAGTTGTAAAACAGCAATCATATTCAACAATTACTGTATCTGCAATCAGAAATTTCGTGTTTTCCTAGCAAGGCTTCGGGTTAGTAAGAACATATTGGTTCAACCCCTTTATCATTTTCCTCAACATAATACTGTAAGAAGAATAGATAAGTGTGCAAAATATTACACTCGCTACTTTCTAGTACATTTGTGATTGATAACGGCCGAATATATACAATAATGTTGTACTGTCTTAAACCTTATGCAGCTGTGGAAACTAAACAAAACTGCCAAGTGTCGGTCAAGTGAGGCTTAACATAGATCAAATTCTTAATTACAGACTTAAGACTGTCTACCACCAATACCATTAATAGCGTTGTAATGCTCACATGTTATGTACTGTAAAGTCAAACGAATATTGAAATTATAAGTTAAGAAATACGTTGTATCTGTAATACACATGATCGAGATAATTACAGATCATAGAGATGAAGCGGACATGTATTTATTTTAGAAAACAATCTTATTGTTTTGGGAATTGTACGCCCAATAACACCAACTGTTAATCATATCAATATTGCAGATGTACCTTATATACCACATATAGTCTTTATCCCCCATTAAGAATATCCACACAATGTATACAATCGAACTGTTCATTTTTTTTAAAGCTAACTTTGTTATGACCATATGGCAAGCAGTTCTTCATAGACCTTGAATTTTTCACAACGAAGACGTACTATATTTCACCGAGACATTGAGCAAGCAACTTGGTGTACAATGAGTGAATCACATAGTTGTCGTATCGCACGTCTATCTGCTTTCTGTTAGAAACAAACGGTTATTTATGAATGAAATAATCGTTAAAGGGGCCGTCCAACAGATTGGTAAATTGACAAAATTAAAAAAAGTTGTTTCATATTCGCAAATTTTCGCGTTTGTTATGATATTTTTGAGGAAATAGTAATACTGACCATTTACAATGCTCTTAAATATCCATTATATGCATCTTTTGACGATTTGAAAACCTCAAAATCATAAAGCGTCGTTCGACGCGAAACGATTGAATAATTTGGAAAGTTCTGTTATTGTCGCTATATTTTGTAAAACTACGAGGATTGCTTATATATGGTATAAAATACGGCTATCGTACATACTTGTCAGGATGGCCGAGCGGTCTAATTGGTTTTTACTCCAGGACCCCGATGGTCACTGGTTCGAGCCCTGATGAGGTTTACTTTTTTTTCCCTTTTTAAATTGTATTCTTGTTTTTTAACTGCAGATTTTAAGGTCAAATGTTTGAATTTATCAATATAGAGCATTTAATGACATGATTCAATACATGCCAAAATCTAGTGGACAGTCCCTTTAAGTCAATGTTTTACTTTTAGAAAGTCTGTTATTTATACTCATTTCTCCCCCCTTGACAATAAGCTTTAGTCAGAATAACAGTTGGGCTACGCGTCTAAGTTGACTGAATGTATTTGGAACAAACAACGTGAAACATACACATGATGATTTTGTTTATCTTTTAGACTTATATTGTGTTTTCTAATAAATGACCGAGAAGCACGACTAATATCGACATTAGCGTTCATCAACCTCTTAAATATTCAACTTTGTTGGTTGAGTTATATCAAGCTGTCTTATGCGTTGGCGTATTTAAATGGCACAATTATCTCAGAGCACATGGACGACACATATATCACCTTATTTGTAAAAGTGAGCACTTAATTAGATCAGACGTAGTAGAATGAGCCATCATGTAATAACTCTCTGAGATTTGATAAATTTGATTTTAGTCTCATCAGGTTTAAAACGGACAATAGGAACAAAAGTACCGTTCCTAAATCGTCCTAGACTGGCGACCAATCCTTCGGGGAAATAGTAGTCACAGAACAACACAGTGCCACTTGCAATAGGGGCCTTAAAGGACTACACTTTTGTCATTGTGATACGGTAATACACCAAGGTGAAGGAAATAAACACTACTTGGCTGTCGTGTATACCACTTGATCAGTATTCTTTATGTCCATTTCTTTTGTTATCCAAAGAAACAGAACAGAATGTGGACACATGTGACTCCAATGTAGTTCCAATTTATGGTTGTCTGCGAGTCTGAGTCTGTACCGCGTCAGTAATTATAAACAGAAGTGATTGCTTTATGACCAAATAATGACGGCATAATAAACAATCTCCGGAAGGTTTATTGGCGGTAGACATAATTAAATGGGCGTGACTAACTNGGGAAAAACGAGCGTTGCAAGAAAAATGTTAATGTATATGGAACGTTTATGTGTGAATGTAACATGCATTTAGTGATTTATACACATCATACTATGCACTCTATGAACCACGTTGTTATGCGTGGTCGTCAAAATGTGATACGTCTATGTCATTATGTTATATGTCTGTGGTATTCATTATGTGTTATCATTTAAATATGTTGCATGTATTTTTGACTTGTGAGGCATTTTGTCGTGTTTCTATGTCATTATGCAATGTGTGTATGTCATTACTCAATGTATGTGTGCCAGTATTAGATGTGTCTATGGCACTCTGTTAAGTGTCAATGTGATTATGTGATGTATCTATGTCAGTATGTGACGCGTCAGTGTCATTACCTGATGTATCTATGGAATTATGTGAAGTTATGATGTGGTGTATTTATGATTTGAAGATTTGAAAGAGTTAAATAGCCCGTTCGCGGTAATGTTTCATTAACAACAAATATCAAACTTTTATCATTTTTCCAGTTGATTCAGTTAGTTTGGCTGTAAGCCATGCGATAAGTGTCGATGTGACATTTATTGCAATGGCTTTGATAAGAAAACCGGTTGGATAAAAGTTGACTTTTTTGCTTGATTAATGGTTTGTGTAACATCAGCCTTAAAAATAGGAAAGGGCGTTAATGTTTTGGCGACATTTTGGACAAGACGGTATGAGCGACTAGCATATGTTCAGGAATTAACAACATTTTAAATATTGTATGTAATAATTTCAAGTGTGGATGCTGCTCATATATTTTCTTAAAAGTCTCAATATATTATGGACTGTAGTCTGACAAACAGTAATTGTTTATCTTCTTATTTATTCATTCACACTTCTTTTGAATAATGTGACACAAGTTTGAAAGTTTTAAATAAATATGTATTTCTGCGAAATACGGTCTTGTTTATCAAGGTTATGTTGTTTTCTTTATTTATTTTAAGGTATTCCTTTTTTATTTCTGTGTTGTTGTATTGGTCTTATAAAAAAGGTATTAAATAAATATATGCGTAATGTAAAGGCTACATAATAATCGTTTCAGCCAAACTTCAAATAGACATCAGTGAGTATTTCTTTGAAAAAGAAAAAAACACAGGTTATTAGTTAAATACTAAATGAAATTCGAACAAAACGACAATATCGCAATTTCGTTCATTACGAAATTGAAAGTACCGGGGGTCACTTTGCTGACAGTCGTACATTGGACAATAAGATATGAAGATATGCTTTGTGATGCATATCTTATTGTCAAATTAGCTGTGAATATTCTCAGGCTTCTGAAAGTGCCCATAGCTTGATGGTAATGTTTTAATGTACATAGCTGTAAGGGCAAGTTTGTATTTAGTAAAATATATTAACATCCATTATAATGCCATTCCCACTTTGTTATTTATTGAGGTTTTCTAGCAATACATAATACAACGCTGCAGGGAATTGGATGCTTATTGTGAGATTTTCTCTGGAGCGTGTTTATTTACATGTTAAAAGTGGTTATTAACTTGCCATTCATTTTACAAAAAGCTGTGTCATTAATTTCAATACACCTGAGACATGAAAACACATTTGTTGAACAGTCACATATGTCTTGCTAGCAGTGACACAGGAAATATTGAGAGCAATTATTACCAATTTTCACTGGACTGTAATTTGTAGGTGTTGCATTTCCAGTTTTGTTAGGGCATCCATTGAGGTTAAAATCCACATAATCTCATGTTTCACTAGGATGAATGCCTGCCTTGGTGGTAAATAATGCTATGTATTTTGTATGCTCAATTAAATCATAAACCCTCTTGTGAAAATGTATCCTGAGGCCCAAGGCCATGTAATCAAATAATCTATGCAAATTGCTTCTCAGAAAAAGTTTTTTTTTGCTTAATCTTAGCTCCCAAGCCCACCAAAATCAGGATCTAAGCAACAATCTGTCTTAATTTGACTTTGTGTTAATTTAAATTATCCACCTTCTCTGTTGCACTTTTGCTTCAGGCAGTTTTTGTACTTATTTTCTTGCACAATCTTATATCCATTGACATTTTATTCTGCCCAACTCTCTTGTGGGTAAATTTGACTTGTGTTAAGCTCAAGTTTTTTCTCCTCAATGAGTTTGTCACATTGATGTCACTCCATGGGTGTTTTCTTACATATTGCTCTCAAATTCTACAGTTGTAGGATTTTTCAAATTAAAGCCAAACCGTTGCTGGGGAATAAAGAACTATTGATTTGTCTGCTTCAGTCTTTGCAGGAACACTGGAGGAAATGAGTTTAAAATCAATTTATTTTAAAAGAAGTACTGAATGTTAATCCAATTATTATTTCAATTATGGTTTTCTTAAACAGTTTGTTATTCCTGGTCTTAAATTCTTTCCAAATTGACAGCGTTTAAACAAATAGGTAACAGTCAAAAATAGCCCAAAACGCAGCTTCCGGTAAATCAAGACATTTTGAATCTTATTTATTCAAGTTAATGAAACTTGCAAATATTGCAATTATTTATAATTTCTGCAGGCATTCTATGCACAAGTCTAAAGTACTAAAAAAAAAACAGTATCATCTCCCTTAAAAATAGCCTCAAATGCAACTTCCCTGTAAAATTGTGAGGTATACAAGTTCATGAAACTCGAAAATATATCATTTATGAATTATATTGATAACTTCTTCTGGAAGAGTGATATGCACAAGGCCAAATTACACAGTGTTAAAACAAATTGGTAATCTCACCAGTAAAAATACCCCCAAATAATACACCTCCCTGTTTAATCGAGACATTCAAGACATAAACTTGATACATGCAATTTAGTAAACAAAACTTGCTAAATATGGCAGTTATGAATAAACACATTGTTTATTCTGTAGGCACGATTTGCACCAGCCAGGTTCTGGACCGTGAGACAGCAACTAACTTCTGGCTGACTGTGTATGCGCAGGAACACGGACTGGTTCCGGTACACTCGCGACTCGAGGTCTACTTCGAGGTCCCCGATGTCAACGATCACATTTCGCTTACTCTGGAACCAGTCTTCTACAGGACGGTGTTCGAGAACGCAAACAACGGTTTCCTGATCCAGATACGGGCATTCGACCTGGATAGGAACCTGAATCAGAGCTTGAAGTATACGATCACACGATTCGATCCTCTGGAGTTCTTCCAGATTGATCCAGATACTGGTAAGAAAATCCATGATTGATTGCTTTCAGAAAAAGGGAATCTTGTGGTCCAACTGCAATATTGATATAGAAATATTCTTTCATCACTCAAGAAGTTGTAAGACTTATAATGCTACACTGATGATGGTGATGTGATTTGTTTTCATCCGGAGGAACACATATTGACTAAATCTCTTTGATAATTCTGAGGGAAACTGAAGGCAGTTGAGAGCAATGTTATATTGATGGTATGGTGGCCATAAAACAGAAGATGAAGGAAAGATTGATATGTTTTGGAGATTTCTGATCTTCACAAAACATAAAACATGGCCATTTTTGTTGAAGCATCTGACAAGAAAAGGCAGTGGACTGATCTCTTATNATGTATGTATGTATGTATGTATGTATGTATGTATGTATGTATGTATGTATGTATGTATATATGTATGTATGTATGCATGTATGGATTAATGGATTGATGGATTGATGGATTGATGGATGTATTAATGTATTGATGGGGCGACGTATTGATGGATTGATGGATTGATTAATTGATGGATGGATTGAGTGATGGATGGATGGAATGATGGATGGATGGGTGGGTTTGTTGGAGGGTGGTGTGTGGTTGGTTGTTTGGATGGATGGATATATGGATGGATGGACTTTTTAATGTGAGTTAATGAACGAAATTCAAGCAATATCATCATATGTGTTTACCACTAAAAATTATACACGTTGCGGAAACCATTTTTGTACACGGACCAAGTTCTTCTGATCTACTGAATCTTCTGATACAAAACGAAAAGCAAACGACTATAACGCTGATCACAATCGGCATGAAGGTGCTCCATACAATGAAACGTGCCACGGGTGGATAGTCTGTGAACAGAAGACACATATGATATTGCAAAATATATCTTAAGGGTATCAGTATATAAGTATATCAGCTACACTATGATTTAATTATGCGAACAACTTCTAGTCAGCAATTGATAAGAAAGTGGATACGACGGACGCAAATAATAATAATTTTACCAATTTGTATTTATGACTTGTTTGTTGTGGTTTTGAACAACAATTAAAAGTTAACCTAGAAAACATTAACAACCACACAATAAATTACATATATTTCCATTTAATTTATAAACAAAAATATTGCATTTGTATTTACTCTAACCGTGTTTGGATTAACGGTTTTTATAATCCTTTAGTGGTGTAATTCTTTTGTATGCGAAGTATCATTTATTTGTATATAAGACATTTGGAATGATGGTTTTGACAACATCGCCGCGAAGGAAATGGAGAGTTGTGACTTCTGATTATAAATGTTGCGGCCGTAGGGGTCTTGTTGCACGAACATTTCCGATGATGGTGTTTATAAATTTGTTAAAAACCCGATTTATTTCGAAAATAGTGTAGATGACATTAAAATTAATTTGAATGTGATTTTGTCGTAAAAGTGAACCCTCAGTTCAGATCAACTATCGATATTAATAGTGTTTTACATGACTATAAAAGTCCAATTGCATTGTAGTATGGTAATAAATGGTCGAATAAATAAAACGAATATTTTCGTATGTCGACTTTCATTTCAAGGATTAATAAAGCATGTATTTTGTTATTTATGTTTTTGAACAGATGTTGCAAATGTTATTTTAAAGAGCTGTATACGTGTGCGGATTGAACCTTATGTATAATAAACATGTGCTGTCATGTTCTATAATTTGAAGTGTATTGGTATGTTTCTATGTGCGGTGTGTGTGCATATATTTCTTGTGTTTGCTTATTTATGTTATTGAAGTATATGGTAGTAATAAAAATGTATAGAAAACATAAAGTTTTATTTTAAATAGCTATAGGTAGCTTAAGTAAAGAACACAATTGTAAGACCATGTGAAAGAAAAAATAAACAGTACCTAGGTTTTCACTTTGACCGCAGACTTCATATGTAGCCGATACGTCATGCTTTATCTCGCTAGCAGTAAGCTCTCGTATTTTCATCTCACAGTTTGTTTGATTTTTGGCAGCTATGAAGGTGGCACGCATGTTGGAGGACTGGTCAATTTCGCAGTAGTATATATCAGTGCAAAAAAGAATCCCTTTTCCGGTCACAAATACTATAAAAAACCATATGCATGATTCCGATGTCATCTTAAACATTAAGTTTAAGTAAATTACTGTAGAATAAGATAGGTCAATTTCTGAATAAACTATTATAAGTCTACTGCACAACGTTTATTAATAAAATGTTACTGGAAAACGTTTAGTTATACAGTTGTTACGTCCGTTTTAAATCAGTAGTCTGAATTCTGTTTATATAAGCTAGGAGTAAGCTCACACTTTCGATTAGGTGTAGATAAATATAGACGTCTATGTATTTACAAATATTAGTCAAATAATCGATCCATACAAAGCAAGTATTTTAGGGGATTATAATCATGTTAATAATGGAATTGATCGCCGACTTGACTAGTGCGGTTAAATAAACTACGCCGAATTCTATTGCTACCATTGAAGCGGACTCATTTAAAATCCTTTCAAAATCACAAACCATATCACCTTTAATTTATAACCGAACGAGCTAACCTGTGATATACTGTAAATCGGTCAGTGTTTGTTCGTACTTGCGAAATAAATTAGGTTTTTCCAATGATATGGATCTATGTTATAGATATTGGTTATTAATAAAGGTACACGGAAGAACTGTAGACACAAATTTAAAACAGGATTTTTGATAAACGTCAATGGTTCTACCGAGAAAGACAAAACGATTAAGTCTATTTAAGTCTATTTATGTCCGTAGCGTATTATGGTACAAACGGACTATTTGGAAATAATGTTTGAAATAAACTCGTCAATAAATTAAAAACGTGTCACCGGTCTCGTAAACCTTAAAACAAGCACACATGAATATGTAAGACCGAATATTCATCGTGTGAATTAATTCGTTGATTATGTAAAATGTCAGTATGCCACCCACAACCAAACTGTTAAAAGCTGTGAAGTATCCGGTATTAAAATTTAGTTGGTCCGTTGGTTGGTTGTTGGGTTAGTGGGATGAATGTTTGGTTGCGTGTTGTCTTTTTTTTTGGTTTTGCAACTCGTACTCCCTATTTATTATGTTTAACAGTTTCGTGTTGATAACCGTTCTCATGCTTCTATTCAAAGGGTTCAGCAACGGGTTAAATAATGTTTGAAAGGATCAAACTCACGATGCTCATCTTCGATTTATTTAATTTTGACAAAATACAGATTTATTTTATAATTTTATTTATTCAGATTTATTGTGGTCGTCGAAAACAATGCCGAACAAATTATTTTCTTCCACAAAATTCACTGGCGACGATTGTGCAACACAAACTGCTTTTTCATCAGTTGGTATATATTTATTCAACTTGAAACCTGAAGGGGACTTTTTTATCGATGTATATCATTATGGTGAACGTTTGCTTGCTTTATACAATAGATTATCATTTGAGCTGCCATAGTAATTCAATATTCATGTAACTAACTGCACTTATTTCACATACAACATAATTAACTATGCCTGATAAGACAGTTGTGTTGTTAATATTCACATTGGTCGACTGGAAATATTCTTACATGTGGTTTTGCATTGAAAATGCATTTTCATGTGGAAATGCATTGAAGGTTTTTTTAAATAACTTACAATGCATGTTTTATCCACAGAGGAGGTAGAATAATCACATGGCGTGTTTAAAAAAATAAAATATTATTACACTTTGTTACTAAAATAAACCGATTCTACAGGTATCTTCGAACTGTTTTCATAATATACTCAGCCAAAAGTAACTGCATACAATATGTCTACTTTTTAAAACAAAAAAGAATCCAATCAAAATCGCTGGTAATGACTTGTTCTTATATTTATATGTGTAAAATCAATTAATGTGTATATACAGTTTATCATTAAATATATATTTTACAGTCATAGTTTGGATGATTTTTTATTAGGATTGTTTAACTGGCCAGAACTGCTTTTTTAATTATATTATCTGTCTGCATTGTTGTGTTGTTATTGGTACATTATCTCGATTGGATCATGTAACTATTGTTTAAGAAATAAAGCTTTACGTTGTTTTTAAAAGCATATCGATTTCGAAGTTTGACAGTTTAAATTGGAATATGAGACGAAATATCAGCGTACAAAAGTCAGTNCCAACGTATTAGTTTCTTCTGGTCAGCTCAGGGTTATGAGCAAGATACCATCAACGTGTTGGACTGTTACAGCCCCTAACGCTCATTCAGCATGCTTAATTGGATTTTTGTTGTTCCCAAGCATTCATGTACAGTAATTTTGATTGTCTTTAAGAATGTCCCCTTAATTACTAGGTTTAGTAATTAGTCATGGGTTGCATGTTTTGTTTCCATATTTCTTGGGGGTTGAAATTGCCATATGCACAGGTTGAGGAATGTTTAACAGAATTCGTACCATTACTCTGGGTTGTTTTGTTTGCATGAGGAGGTTTGTAAAAAATTACTTTATCATTGTTAGGGAGATTGTTCACATCTTCTACATTCCGGTGACATTTCATTATCTCTTAATTGCACATTGTTATCCCAATAGGCATAGTTAGTTGGGTGTTTAAAAGATGTTATTCATTTATTGTCTCAATTAAGATGTTACAAAGGATGAGGTTTCTCTTAAAGAACAACTATTTTGCAACAAAAAACAGGTCATTTATTTGTAACAACATTGTTTCTTCACTGGGAAATTTCCAGTAAACAAATGTATTATACATAGACACTGACTTATCAAGAGTATTATAACTTTTAAGTTTTAAGTTAAAAGTTATAATACTCTTGATAAGTCAGTGTCTATGTATAATACATTTGTTTACACTGTTCATGATGAATTTATTAATGCGTTTATTAAACTTTGCATTAAATAAATCAAATCTTTTGTATTTCAAGTCTTGTCTGGAAAATGTTAAGAAGTTTCAAAATCAACTCTTGATTTGCAAACAGTATCCCACTTGTATTTAATATCTATATCCCAATAATACTGAACAAATATGGAAAGTATAGTACAATTTAATGCACATTTATTATTGTCAATACCTCAAAGGATTCTAATTTAGCATGTTTGAAGATTGACAATAGCTGTTTGTGGAAAGCATCAATCAACAGTGTGTGTCAGGCATTGTGGAAAGCAAAATCATTATTGAAGCTGTTGAAATCATTATTCGTGAGCTGTTAGTGAGAAAACAGTCAGAAAGTCCATTCATTCAAACAATTTTCTTTGAATGTGACAGGTATCCATTATTCAGCTCATTGTCATAAATCATTTGAAATACAATTGGAACTGACAATGTTTATTATGGAGTCAATACAGAAGAAAGGGAGACACACATAATCAGATACACTCTTTTATATATGGCAAGTCACATTAATTTTGATGGTCCTTTGGAGAATTGAAGTTTTTATAAGCACCAGTTTGTCCTCAAGTATGCATGCAGTGACAACAGTTAACAACAATATATGAGCTGTGTCATGATTAACTGGGCCTTATGCCATATGCGGTCAGGGTAGCTCCGGCCCAGCCTGTGCATTTGCATGGCTGTGCTGTCTGTCCTGTCCTAAGGACAGACGTACAGAAAAATGGATTGGTCAATCGCCATAAAAATTAAAATAAACTAAGTATTTTCATATTTCTATTGATCAAAATGAATTGGCACCATTATTGTCCCATTTGTTTATGTCAATAAAAGTCCATCAGACATGGCTATATAGCAGTTGTTGGAATATCTATTAAATAATTTAGCCTATAAAGCACAAGCCAAACACTGGGATCCGTCTGTACAGATAATGTGACTTATTCACAGAGCTGTAAAGTCACTTTCAACAAATGTAAAGGTATCTTGCCATCCCGCCACAAAGTTCCCTTCTGTCGCTACTGATAACCTCCTAGGTGAGCCGAGTATGCCCCTATATGGCAGCTAACGTATCCCTGGCTATTATTGAAATACGGATCATGTTAATTGCCGCTGTATCTTTATACAGTCCTGTTTTGATACATATACTAAATCAGTAAATGAGCCGGGGATTTAAGATGAAACTGATAACTGGAAATTTCCCAGTGAAGAAACAATGTTGTTACAAATAAATGACCTGTTTTTTGTTGCAAAATAGTTGTACTTTAAGAGAAACCTCATCCTTTATAACATCTTAATTGAGACAATAAATGAATAACATCTTTTAAACACCAAACTAACTATGCCCATTGGGATAACAATGTGCAATTAAGAGATAATGAAATGTCACCGGAATGTAGAAGATGTGAACAATCTCCCTAACAATGATAAAGTATTTTTTTACAAACCTCCTCATGCAAACAAAACAACCCAGAGTAATGGTACGAATTCTGTTAAACATTCCTCAACCTGTGCATATGGCAATTTCAACCCCCAAGAAATATAGAAACAAAACATGCTACCCATGACTAATTACTAAACCTAGTAATTAAGGGGAAATTCTTGAAGACAATCAAAATTACTGTACATGAATGCTTGGGAACAACAAAAAGCCAATTAAGCATGCTGAATGAGCTTTAGGGGCTGCAACAGTCCAACACTTTGATGGTATCTTGCCCATAACCCTGAGCTGACCAGAAGAAACTAACACGTTGGCCAGCTATTCACAAGCCCCTGCATATCCCATGCAATTCCAGAAGGGTTTAAATAGCCTTGTAAACATGGATAACATGCATAGCCAACAATAAACCAGGTTTTTATATGTGCCCAAGGGGAATAGCAGGGTGCCAGAAGGTTAATGAAGTGAAGGAATTTTAATAAGAGATCAGTCCACTGCCTTTTCTTGTCAGATGCTTCAACAAAAATGGCCATGTTTTATGTTTTGTGAAGATCAGAAATCTGCAAAACAGATCAATCTTTCCTTCATCTTCTGTTTTATGGCCACTATACCATCAATATAACATTGCTCTCAACTGACATCAGTATCTCTCAGAATTATCAAAGAGATACAGTCAATATTTGTTCCTCCGAATTAATGCAAATCACATCATCATCATCAGTGTAGCATAATAAGTCTTACAACTTCTTGGGTGATGAAAGACTATTTCTATATCAATATTGCAGTTGGACCACAAGATTCCCTTTTTCTGAAAGCAATCAATCATGGATTTACTTACCAGTATCTGGATCAATCTGGAAGAACTCCAGAGGGTCGAATCGTGTGATCGTGTACTTCCTACTCTGATTCAGGCTCCTTTCTAGGTCGAATGCCCGTATCTGGGTCAGGAAACCGCTGTATGCGTTCTCGAACACCGTCCCGTAGTAGACTGATTCAAGAGTAAGCGGAATTTGATCGTTGACCTCGATGTAAACCTCGAGTCGCGAGTTTAGCGGAACCAGTCCGTGGACCTGCGCATACACAATCAGCCAGTTGTGGGTTGCTGTCTCTCGGTCCAGAACCTGGCTGGTGCAAATCGTACCTACAGAAGAAACAACATGTTTATTCATAACTGCCATATTCAGCAAGTTGTGTTTACTAAATTGCATGTATCAAGTTTATGTCTCGATTAAACAGGGAGGTGTATTATTTGGGGGTATTTTTTACTGGAGAGATCATTACCAATTTGTTTTAACACTGTGTAATTTGGCCTTGAGCATATCACTCTTCCAGAAAAAGTAATCAATTTAATTCATAAATGATATATTTTCAAGTTTCATTAACTTGCATACCTCACAATTTTACAGGGAAGATGAATTTGAGGCTATTTTTAAGGGAGATAGTACTGATTTGTTTTTTGTGTACTTTGGACTTTTGCATAGTATGCCTGCATAATTTATAAACTTGAATATATAAGATTCAAAATGTCTTGATTTTCCGGAGGCTGCGTTTTGGGCTATTTTTGACTGTTACCTATTTGTTTAAACGCTGTGAATTTGGAAAGAATTAAAGACCAGGAATAACAAAATGTTTAAGAAAACCATTATTGAAATAATAATTGGATTAAAAGTCAGTATTTCTTTTTAAATACATTTAGATACTTAAACTCATTTCCTGCAGTGTTTCTGCAAAGACTGAAGCAGACAAATCAATAATTCTTTATTCCCCAGCAACGGTTTGGCTTTAATTTGAAAAATCCTAAAACTGTAGAATTTGAGAGCAATATGTAAGAAAACACCCATGGAGTGACATCAATGTGAAAAACTAATTGGGGAAAAAAAACTTGAGCTTAACACAAGTTAAATTTACCCACATTAGAGTTGGGCAGAATAAAATGTCAATGGATATAAGATTGTGCAAGAAAATAAGTACAAAAACTGCCTAAAGCAAAAGTGCAACAGAGAAGGAGGATAATTTAAATTAACACAAAGTCAAATCAAGACAGGTTGTGGCTTAGATCCTGATTTTTGTGGGTTGGGGAGCTAAGATTAAGCAAAATAAAAACTTTTTCTGAGAAGCAATTTGCATAGATTATTTGATTACATGGCCTTGAGCCTCAGGATAAATGTTCACAAGAGGGTTTATGATTTTATTGAGCATACAAAATACATAGCATTATTTACCACCAAGGCAGGCATCCATCCTGGTGAAACATGAGATTATGTGGATTTTAACCTCAATGGATGCCCTAACAATAGTGAAAATGCAACACCTAAAAAAATTACAGACCAGTGAAAATTGGTAATAATTGCTTTCAATATTTCCTGTGTCACTGCTAGCAAGACATATGTGACTGTTCAACAAATGTGTTTTCATGTCTCAGGTGTATTGAAGTTAATGACAAAGTGTTTTGTAAAATGAATAGAAATTTAATAACCACTTTTAACATGTTAATAAACACGCTGCAGAGAAAATCTCGCAATAATCATCCAATTCCCTGCAGCATTATATTATGTATTGCTAGAAACCCTCAATAAATAACAAAGTGGGAATGGCATTATAATGGATGTTAACATATTTTACTAAATACAAACATGCCCTTACAGCTATGTACATTGAAACATTACCATCAAGCTATGGGCACTTTCAGAAGCCTTAGAATATTCACAGCTTGTTTGACAATAACATATGCATCATAAAGCATATCTTATTGTCCAATGTACGACTGTCAGCAAAGTGACCCCCGGTTCCTTTAAGGTGTAAGCAAGCAAGAGATTTCCTTATTTCGTATTGAATGCAATTGCGATATTGCCGTTTTGTTCGAATTTCATTTAGTGTTAAACTAATAACTTGTTGTTTTTTTTTTCTTTTTCAAAGAAATACTCACTGATTTATATTTTAAGTTTGGCTGAAACGATAATTATGTAGCCTTTACATTACACATATATTTATTTAATACCTTTTTTATAAGACCAATACAACAACACAGAAATAAAAAAGGAATACCTTAAAATAAATAAAGAAAACAACATAACCTTGATAAACAAGACCGTATTTCGCAGAAATACATATTTATTTAAAACTTTCAAACTTGTGTCACATTATACAAAAGAAGTGTGAATGAATAAATAAGAAGAGAAGCAATTACTTTTTGTCAGACTACAGTACATAATTTATTTAGACTTTTGAGAAAATATATGAGCAGCATCCACACTTGAAATTATTACATACAATATTTAAAATGTTGTTTATTCCTGAACATATGCTAGTCGCTCATACCGTCTTGTCCAAAATGTCGCCAAAAACATTAACGTTCTTTCCTATTTTTAAGGCTGATGTTACACAAACCATTAATCAAGCAAAAAAGTCAACTTTTATCCAACCGGTTTTCTTATCAAAACCATTGCAATAAATTTCACATCGACACATATCGCATGGCTTACAGCCAAACTAACTTAATCAACTGGAAAAATGATAAAAGTTTGATATTTGTTGTTAATGAAACATTACCGCGAACGGGCTATTTAACTCTTTCAAATCTTCAAATCATAAATACACCACATTATAACTTCACATAATTCCATAGATACATCAGGTAATGACACTGACGCGTCACATACTGACATAGATACATCACATAATCACATTGACACTTAACAGAGTGCCATAGACACATCTAATACTGGCACATATACATTGAGTTATGACATACACACATTGCATAATGACATAGAAACACGACAAAATGCCTCACAAGTCAAAAATACATGCAACATATTTAAATGATAACACATAATGAATACCACAGACATATAACATAATGACATAGACGTATCACATTTTGACGACCACGCATAACAACGTGGTTCATAGAGTGCATAGTATGATGTGTATAAATCACTAAATGCATGTTACATTCACACATAAACGTTCCATATACATTAACATTTTTCTTGCAACGCTCGTTTTTCCCATCCAATGTGAATATGTTCGAATATCTTTTGATGAATGATTATATGTTCACCTGTGATAGTTTGTTTTGTATTGACAATGTTTATTGGAAAAGTGACTTAATCAGTTTTGCACTGTGCTGTTGTTTTCTGTTTTATTGTGTTTGTTGTGGTGTGTTCTGTTCTGATGTGTTTTGTTTTGTTCTGTATTTTCAACAGTAAGGAATAAGTTTAATCTGTGAATTATTATATTTCTTTCTTGTCTATAATTCTTGTATTGAATTTATACAGCCTAGTATTGTTATAATATGTTAATAATATTATATGAAAATGATGACTGTTCATGGCGGTTCATTGAACCCCTTTTTTGTTTACAAGTCTGTCACGCCCATTTAATTATGTTTACCGCCAATAAACCTTCCGGAGATTGTTTATTATGCCGTCATTATTTGGTCATAAAGCAATCACTTCTGTTTATAATTACTGACGTGGTACCGACCCAGACTCGCAGACAACCATAAATTGGAACTACATTGGAATCACATATGTCCACATTCTGTTCTTTTTTTTTGGAAAAAAAAAATAAATGGACATAAAGAATACTGATCAAGTGGTTCACACGACAGCCAAGAAGTGTTTGTTTCCTTCACATTGATGTATGACAGTATCTAAATGACAAAAGGGGCGTCCTATATGGCCCCTATTACCAATGGCACTGTGTTGTTCTGTGGCTACTATTTCCCCGAAGGATTGGTCGCCAGTCTAGGACGAAGTAGGAACGGTACTTTTGTTCCCAATATCCGTTTTAAACCTAATGAGACTAAAATCAAATTTATCACATCTCAGAGAGTTAGTACATGATGGCTCATTCTACTACGTCTGATCTAATTAAGTGCTTTTTTTACAAATAAGGTGATATATTTGTCGTTTATGTGCTCTGGGATAAGTGTGCCATTTAAATACGCCAACACATAAGACAGCTTGATATACCTCAACCAACAAAGTTCAATATTTAAGAGGTTGATGAACGCTAATGTCGATATATGTCGTGTTTCTCGGTAATTTATTAGAAAACACAATACAAGTCTCAAAGATACACAAAATCATCATTTGTATGTTTCACGTTGTTTGTCCCGAATACATTCAGCCAACTTAGACTCGTAGCCAGTGTTTTATTATTTGCTCAACCAACTGTTATTCTGACTAAAGCTTATTTTCAAGGGGGGGGGGAGGAATGAGAGTAAATAAAACACTTTCTAAAAAGAAAAACATTGACTTAATGATTACCTATTTCATTCATAAGATAACAGTTTGTTTTCAACAGAAAGCAGATAAAAGTGCGATACGACAATTATGTGATTCATTTCATTGTACACCAAGTCGCTTGCTCAATGGCTCGGTGAAATATTGTACGTCTTCGTTGTGACAAATTCAAGGTCTATGAAGAACTGCTTACCATATGGTCATAACAGAGTTAGCATTAAAAAAAACTTTAAACAATAAATAATTGAACAGTTCGATTTTATACATTGTGTGTATATTCTATACGTGGGATAAAGGCTATATGTGGTATATAAGGTGCATCTGCAACATTGATATGAGTTGGTGTTATTGGGTGTACATCTCCAAAACAATAAGATTGTTTTCTAACATAAATACATGTCCGCGTTATCTCTATGATCTGTAATCATTTCGATCATTTGTATTACAGACACAACTTATTTCTTTACTTATCATTTTAATATTCGTTTGACTTTACAGTACATAACATGTGAGCATAAGAACGCTATTAATGGTATTGGTGGAAGACAGTCTTAAGTCTGTAATTAAGAAGTTGATCTATGTTAAGCCTTACTTGACCGACACTTGGCAGTTTTGTTTAGTTTCCACAGCTGCATAAGGTTTAAGACAGTACAACATTATTGCATATATTTGGCCGTTATCAATCTCAAATGTACTAGAAAGTAGCGAGTGTAATATTTTGCTCACTTATCAATTCTTCTTACAGTATTATGTTGAGGAAAATGATGAAGGGGTTGAACCAATATGTTCTAACTTACCTGAAGCCTTGCTAGAAAAACACGAAATTGCTGATTGCAGATAAAGTAAGTGTTGAATATGATTGCTGTTTTACAACTTTAATGCTTCAAAAGCAATCCCTTTAGTTTATAGTTACTCACTCTGTCTTGCTTCTAATATGAAAAAGAATTCGCAGGCATAAAATGAATGACATGAGGGCGGCATTTCTGCACAGATCGCTGTCCGTATTCACCCAGCAATTGCTAAAATTAAGAACAACGAATAGACAAGAAATAATTCTTAAGAGTTTGCATACATATATGCCTCTGATGTTGCTTAAACCATTACCATAGTTTTCTAAATAATTTAATAATTGGAGGCGGTGCGTGTCAAGTAAGACCTATCAGTAAACTGCTTTTAGAGCTTTCCCATTTTAGGAGTATTATATGCTCCTAGTCGTAGGTCTAGCAAATGGTTGATGTATACGAGCGCTGTTGCGTTTTATCCCGTGTCCAAAAACAAATGGACTAGTGTCGCATTATGAATCTGAATGAAATATTTCGTAGGACAGCCATGCATATCTTCAAGCAACTTATTTAATTCAAACTTCATGAAAGGACTGTGCACAATTTTAAACTCAGATTACGAAGATTTCTAGGAATTTGATAAGACTAATATAAGGTTTTTGATACATTAACATCCCACAAGATGTTGGAAAAACTAGAATTCCAATATAATATATAATTACATTTGCTTGATTTAGATCTTCAAACCACAAAATGAAGAAAACTTGGAAGGCAGTTAGATGTTTTATAAGATTTCATAATATACAAGTGTGCGTTTTGTTTGAGCGAAAATAAAGTGTTTGATCGTGATACGTGACATTTCTTTAAACCGTATGTATTTAAGTCGATATTCATGTGCATCAGCCTTAATTAACCATCAGCTCTTTTCTGTTCTGTTCTGCTGTTTTGTTTGTTATGTGTCAATGTTTGCGCTCATGTTATATCATGAACGGCGTGATTAGGTCAGAAATCATAACATTTGTGTTATGTAGTATTTAAACAGTGTATAAACAGCTTATCGAGCAAACACCTTTCACCTATTGAATATGTCGGTCGCAAACAGATTAAATCAACACACGCAATAAAAGGGGAAATAAAACCGAATAAAACAATACTCGCAAATTCGCCATACCGGTATTTGATTTTGCCACTGGGTCAATTTGCGGTGGGTGTTTTAGTAAAAATCATTACGTTCTGTGTTGATAATTTTGCCTGAAATAATATTTCAATTTAAAAATCAAAATGTATTGACCTTACTAAGTATTTCGCCACTGGTTGAACTTAACACCAATCTGGCATTACTGTTGGAGTATTTAGTAAAGTGAATGGCTTTCTCTGCTGAGTATTTTGTCTGAAATATTACTTAAATTTAAACATCAAAGTGCACCTTACATTCATATGGAATCTACATTTTTTCAAGAACATTGTCTTTTATTCACTTAATAAGTGTTTTATCAATTGCGCTACTTGGGCAGCGCCCCTTTTCAAGATACTTGCATTATGATCGTTTTTTGTTTTTAAAGCTTAAGCATTAACTCCCATAAGACTTCTGTGAAGAGAAAATATTACACGCCTCTCTTTTGTGACATTTGTACGAATTCTACTTACCCATACATCAAGAAATAATGGCTTTTATTACGATTCAACAAACATCATCAGGGCTTATTCCGCAGTTTATGACTCCCTAGAGATCCTCTATACAGCGTCCGTTTCTGCGAACAACAAGTGTGGCAACACTTCTTACATGCCGCCTTATAACTTCGCTTGACCACTGGGATTTCATTAAATCGGAGTGTTGTTGTTTTTTTGAAGCCAGCATTACACACCTTGACTAATCGTCTTTCGTTGTATAAGAAATGTATATTTGATTTAATCATATGGCTTCTGATGTATCGCCTAGTAGGCCAAGTGAAGGAAAAAAAGGAGGGAGACAAGCAAACAAAACAGATTCAAGGACTTTATAAACCAGATAAAAGCGTTGTTTAAACAAATGCGTAAAGATGCTTTACAGAACGTGAGCCCGAACGCTGATGTCTCCACCTGGAAAAGATAAAGGTAAAATTAAAAGTGTATGTTGTTTTAGTAAACACGAAACATGTAGCTATAGCAGACTTTTAGTTGTCAAACTTAGTATGATGCCTCCCACTTTCATTTCAATGCATGGTTGCATTGCATTATCAAAATGTATACATCGCTTTGTAGTGTGCTGTTATACAACATTTGCAATTGATTTTCGTATTTTTCTTGTTATTGTGCCCTTCTATAAGTACTTGTTTCAACGTGATTCAATAGATTCAATACATCTTTGCAAGCAATATTGTTTTGTAACGACCAAATGTGAAGAGAATGCTAATCGTGACATATCATTTTCTATTCAAATAAAATGCACACAAATAAAGGTTGGAGACCTGAAATATAACATATATAAACACAAAACGGTGTTGGTAAACTTTAGTCTATTACTAACGTTTAAAACTACATTATTTATATGTTGTCAATTGAGAACCATGCCTTGAAATTGATTATTGTTTATTTAATTGTAAGGTTTGGCATGCATTTACACTGGTGTAAACCCCATACCTTACATGTACAGTCCCAAGGCGCTGACCCCTGTTATAATAATTGTGTATGTTTTTGTGTTGTCGTCTTGTCGTGTATATGCAACTGGGCCTTAATTTAAATATTATAACGCCGAAAAATGTAGTATACAGTGGAATCATCCGTCTGTGAAATTGTTTGGAAACATATATACCCATAAAGGCATAAACAAACTGTGATATCAGAACTGGACCTAGTGGATGGAGCCTTATATACGAGCTCATCGTGCAATAGGTAACGTGCAGTATATTGCAAAATGATTCATATTAACTGAACCATCGCAGCAGTACTATTGGCGGTGATAGTAGTACATGTATTTGGTCTTGTAGCAGACGTTCGAAGCCACTATAAAAATCTCTCTCGTATGTGGCGTGATAATTCACAAGTACTTTTGCTATTGATTTCGTCTTTGATCGTTAACTTTATTCAATATGATTAAGATTAAGAGAAGAAAAGTGGCTTACATTTGTATACAGAGATAACACATACACGCGGAAGAACACAAAACCGGCTGTGTGCATACTTTTAAAGTCATTACATGAATATTGTACATCAATATCGGGGATAAAATTATATACCGGTAGTATCAACATGGAGATTATGTGTCGCAAATAAAAGTAAACCTTTTCTGTCGCATCAACGTGATACCGTATATTCTATACAATTTACTTCAAACACGTTTTTGCGCGTGAGCATTTGCGTCATAAAAACGCACGTTTCGCAAGCGACGGCGCTTAATATTGGAAAATAAACACATGCCAAGCACGTGACGTATAGGAATTGCCCATTTAAAGTTATTTCGTTAATTATTGAATCTCACCCCGTGGGTAGTTAAATAACTAACACATTTAGGTCAAAGTGTGCTGAAAATTATTAATAACATATTGCTACACGTTAAACTTGTCAACGTCATCAGGTCCCTGTATGAAAACTTTGAGTGCAGAGTCGTCCACAACAACCAGCTCTCTGAACCATTCAAGGTGGAAACTGGAGTGAAGCAAGGATGTATCCTCTCGCCGCTCCTCTTTTCAATGGCAATTGACTGGATCATGCGCCGCACCACAGAGGGAAGGAGGCAAGGAAAACATTGGAAAGACTCAGGTCATGAGGAAGAACACCAGAGTGGGCGACCCAATCACCATCAACGACCAGCCTCTGCAAGAAGTGGACGAGTTTATCTACCTGGGCAGCAAGGTCACCACAGATGGAGACTGTGCAAAGGAGATAAACACGAGAATCAGCAAAGCCAACCAAGCCTTCGCAATGCTGAAGCCCATCTGGAGGACCACAAGTCTGAGCATGCACACCAAGCTCCGCATCTTCAAGAGCAACGTGCTGATCGTCCTTCTATATGGGTCAGAGTGCTGGAAGACCACTGCTACCATCGAGCGCAAACTGGAAGTCTTCCAGAACAAGTGACTGCGACGGATCATGAAAGTCTTTTGGCCAAACATGATCACGAACATGGAACTGCGTGGAAGAGCGGGCGCGAACAGCATCGCTGAGACCATCGCTTTGAGGAGATGGAGATGGCTAGGCCACATCTGCCGAATGCCACCGGACTCGCTACCCAGGGTGGCACTAAGATGGACTCCACAGGGGCAAAGAAACCGTGGACGACCAAAAGAGACGTGGCGCCGAACCGTGGAGCGAGAGCTCAAGAACAGAGGCCTCACTCTGCAGACAGCACCCGCGACAGCAGCTGACAGAACAAAGTGGCGCCCCCTTGCCGTCGCCTCAAGCACCAGACGGCGCAGAGAGGACTGAGTGAGTGAGTGCTACACGTTAGAATTTAACATGATATTTTACTTTCTAACACTTCATGTCGTCCGAAACAAAACCTTTCCACATGTTATACGAAATTAGTTCGGGGTAAGTCCAATCATTTTGGCGTTTCTTTTTTTTTTGTCTAGTTCCATGTTACCCACATACTGTGTGCAAACACATATGTGATGAAAGAACCGTTGAACAAACCTTTAAAATATATATAACTATATACATAACTGCGATGATAAATTTGGGAAGTGCACTGTAAGTCTTATTCGACAATATTTACATCATCGATGTCAAATCAAGCGTTTTCAAGTAATCGACTGTGTATTTTGTAGAATGTCATATTTCAAATCACAAGGATTAGACAAACAAGCTTCTTTCAAGTGTCGTTTTTATTTCTCTTGCAATCGTTCGTATCTTACAAAGGAATTATATGTTTCGTATTATGTTGCAAATGGGAACAATTGTTACTGGCGGTTTACAACCCTGACACGCCCATGCTTTGTGTTCTCTTTCGATAAACCATTCGGAGATGTTTTGTATCATGCCATCATTATATGCTCATAAAGCAATCACTTCTGTTTATAATTACTGGCTTGGAGGTCGAAACAGAGTCGCAGACGGCCATAAATAGAAACAACACGGGAGCCTCATGTGTACACAACTCTGATCTTGTATCCCATGACAAAAAAGATATTGTATAAAGAATGTGATCCGAGTCTAATAGTTCATAACAACAGAGTACTAGTATATTATGTCAGCAAATGTCTTACTGAACCACTACACGAATCACTTTGTCCTAATTCAAATTCCTCTTTCCTGTAGCAAGCATTAAACGCAATGATTAGTTTGTCAGTGATTTTTTTTTATTAAATGTATGTTCGTGTTTGGCCTTTGGCTTTGGATAGATCGCTGATTATGTAACCACTCGTTACTATAGGGAGAGAAATACTTGCAGTCGACATCTAATAAAAGTTACCATGTTCTTGTATGTCTTTGCAGTCGGTGTTGTGTATCTGTAAGGCGGCTGGTACTTGACCAAGAAACTCACGGGGAAATCGAAATAGTCATAACTGCACATTGACGCAGTATGTATCCCCTATCGAAATGAATGAAAAAAAAATGGCATACATCATTTCGTCCGTTCATGCGTGCTTGAGTGTGTGCGTGCTTCAGGCCGTTACACTATTGTGTGCGCAACTCCCCCTACATGTTGCATCTGACATTTTGTTTTCAAATTTATTATATCCGTGTGCTAACCAGTAAGTGAAAAATGTAAAGGTTTCGCGATTGCGTGTTACTTAAGAGTTGTCCCTTTGTTATCTTCTACCAAAAGGCGTAGGGATATATAAATGGTAGGCGAACTCCGTCCGTACATGCGTGGGTGAATGATTGCTTTCGTCTGTCACATTCTTCTGTGCGAAACTCCTCTTACACTGTGCCTGCGATTTTCGTTTAAATTTTACCTCTTTCATCCCTTTACGTCGCAAGTTGGTCCGGAGTCTCTGTTCTGTCCAGGCAGGCCTGGCTTATCTTATAGCTAGCCCCACTAACTAGAGACCGTCCCCCTATCCGCCATCTGGTGACCCGCTTGGTACGGGATGGCCGCCCCCTGCCGAGTAGGGGGCGCCTAGCCCAGCATTGTTTGTCATTATTGCTCATTCAACTGTAGGTGCCACATTTTTCACTAATTCCTATCATTATGAACTTGGTCAGAACGTTGATCTTGACAAGCTAAAATCTGGGTCACGTGCGTCCAAAACTATGTCCGCATGTCAAACCTAAGAAAACCTCGTTATCACTCTAGGTGTCATATTTATGACTTGGTCAGAATTTTATATTGACAATATCTAGTCCGAGGTGGAATCTGTGTGCGTCCATAAACTAGGTCAAATAATAGAAAACTAGTTATGGCCAAGTTTGAATCTGGGTAACGAAAGTCCAAATGTTAGGTGACCAGGTCAAATTTTAGAAAATCTTTGTAACAATTATATAAGCCACATTTAGGACTCAATCTTGGTGAAACTTCGTCAGAATGTTTGTCGTTATAATATCTAGATCGCTTTTCGAATCTGGATCATGTGCGTGCCAAAACAAGATCACCAGTCCAAATGGTTCAAATGTAAGAAAACACACTTTAAGCATCATGTATGGTTCAGTCTTATGAGACTTAGTCAGAATGTTTATCTTGATAATACGCAGTTTGAATCTAGGTAACGTGCGTCCAAACATTAAGTCACATGGTCAAATCGGACAAAAAAACTCCTTGTTGTCTCCCTAGAAGCCACACTTATGAAGCAATCTTGGTAAAACTTAGTCAGAAATGTTATCTTGACTATATATATAGGCCGAGTTGGAATTTTAGTAATGTGCATCCATATACTAGATCAACAGTTAAAATCATAGCACAACCTTTGTACCACTCTAGAAGCCACATGTATGACTCAATCTTGATAAAAACATGGTCAGAATGTTAATCTGAACAATACCAAGGGCGCGTTTAAATATGGTTCCAGTGTGGCAATACACAATGTCACCAGGTTAACTCTTCGACCATTTGTGTTCCTTGAACGTAGGTGAGCGCTTAAGAGACTTCTTGTTATGAAGGAATCATTGCTTAAAATTACGTATAAGCGTTTCTCTGCGCAACTTCCTTTGTGCATGCCAAAACTTCCACAGAATAATTATCTCCGAGTTCTAGGACATTGTCAAGGTTTCACGATTGCGTTATTTTTTAAGAAGTAATTGTCCTTTGTTTATATTTACATAATGACAGGGCCTTGCTACCAGGGGCGTAGATAACCTCCAAACATTGGAGGGGAGGTCCAGTTTCTGTACTGGGAACATAAAGGGGTTCGT